>QAPF01000500.1:0-27159 GCA_004367935.1 Colletotrichum sidae | reverse complement strand
ATTATTATTATTATTATAAGCTAATCTTTTTAAACCATCTTTAATAATAAGCCTATCAATAAGAATTTAACAAACTAGTGCATAACCTGAAGCCTAAAGATTACCAGCATAAACTCTAATAATAAATCTAACTAATTTGCAATACATAATAAATACTTATTGATATGAAAAATGTATCTAAGCTTTAGTATTCTTCTCTTTTCAACTTCCTTACTACACTTATTCAACTATACTAATACTACGCATTCCTTACTTCACTCTAGATGGGTTGATAGACATTAAAAATAGTATACTAATATATAAGAAGCTTAGAATATGAGATTATATTTAATATATTATTCCTATAAAATTACTATATATTCCCTTCCTTATATTCAATTCTAGTGATAAAATATATACCATATAGTGTATATTATATATGTATCTAATTAGATATATATATACTTGATTTATATAAAAAACTAGAATACTAAGAGTTATACATTATATAATATAATAACTTCAAGCTATTGAAAGATAAAACACTTTTCTACTTTAGCTACTATTAATCGACTCATTAAATTAGCACCCTATAATTTAGAGAAATCTGTTGTTTTACTAAAAAGTCTTAAATATTTTTGTATAATTCTCTAATTCCTATTTCCTAAAAAAAGAGTATAACTTTTATAATAATTCTGTTGTTTAATTACTTTTATTCTATATTCAAAATAATATCTAAGCTCTTTATCCTATATACAGGTTTAAATATAAACACTCCTTTATAATAGTACTTATACTAATACTAGCTTACAATTAGTTGAAATAGAAATAATAATTATTATTATTATAGATAGATATATACCTAGCTCTGATATTCAACTCTATAGTGATAGAAGACTTTATAGTAATATTTAGTATAGAAAACTCTTTATTAACGCTAAGGCTTAATAGATATAGCTAAAAGCTATATTTCAAATTATAGGATTAAGAATCTTTTTATATCTCTTCAATATAAAATAAAAAAGAATATCTACAAAGATCAGGCTATCTATACTATATTACTCTTCTATATCTTCTATAAGAAAACTAAAATCGCCTTAAAGTCTATATAGCTACTTATAATTCAAGAGATATACTCTAAATATAATAGCATCTACTTATAATCTCTATAACTAAGGCTATTTAATCATTTATCAGATTAGACTTCAAAAGAATTACCCTAAACTTTACCATTAATAAATAGCTTATAGATATTTGAATGATAATCATCTAGCTATCTTATAAATCATTCTATCAGGCCAACCATTTAGGAGACTATGAATATTAACTAGATAAGATTTTCATATTAATATACTACTTTAATGTTAGTTATGAGATATCTTAGAATATTATAATAACATAATTATAGGAACTTTAAACGCTATTGAACTATACTAGAAATTTCTATATTGATGTAAATATTATTTATATATTAAGTGTTAAACTAGTAGTAAACAACTAGTAGAAGGTTAAAGCGTAATCAATAACTCTTAATTTTTAAAGAATAGATCTTTTAGAGTAATATCTAGAAATAGTATTAGTATTAATATAAATAGTAATAATGATAGAAAGTTTAGATTTTATAAGAAGTAAGCAACTTTGCAGTATTAATATCTAAATAGGATTTAGTTTTAGAAAGGTTAACTTTATATTATATACAATACCTAGTTTTATTATACTTAGGCAACTAAGTAGTCTATTTACTAAATGCTCTAGCATTATAATCTAATTAGATTAAAATATAAGTAACAAAAGTCATATGATCTTAACAATTATAATGGATCTTCTGTAACAAATAGTAAATATAAGATTATAAGAGTAATAAAGAATACTTAAGCTTTCATCTACTCAAAGTAATTTATTAGGACAAATATAAACATTAGCTAGATAACTAGAGTTCTAATATTCCTATTAAAATATATAAGATAAAGAAATTATCTATAGCTTAAAGGAAAGTAGTAAAAACTGTAAAGCTATATAGGAAAAATAGAGAAAGCTTTAGTATCTATAGTCTTATAATGTTATATATAATTAAGAAGCAAAATCTAGTATATATTATATATAACTAAATATAGCTATATATACTATATAAAACTCTATTTCAAGTTGTTTAAATAAGGCGAAGTTTATAGAGATCGTACTAGTATTTAAAGTTTAATTAGTATAAACTCTACTTTTTAAATATATTATTCCTAATATACCCCTTAAGTTTTAAAGGTTCTACTTATAGGCTAGGTCTTATAAATAATACTAATTAAACCTTCTATTTATATTTTATAAGAACGTTTTTCTATTATTCTATCGCCTTTATTAAATTTCTACTCTTATAATTAGAAGAGTAATATTATTCATAAACTATTTCGATATCTCCTATTAGTTAGAAAGCACCTTTATTATTCCCAAATTTTTTATTTAATCTTATTATTATTATAACTTGAAATCTATAAGTCCTAATTAATAGTTAAAAGGCTATAAGAATAAGTACGGTATAAAGTCTACTAGGCAGCTATATTAAATTATATAAAGCCTAATTATTCTATTTAGATATATTTACACACTTTATTCCAATTTAAATAGATTATACTTTTTAAAAGATTATATTTTTGAATTATAATAAGGTTATACTGATAGTATACGACGCAACATATTTAACCTTAAGCCTTCCCCACTATTAGCTAATAACAACCTCTATAACAGACTTCAATATATATATCTTTTTAGAATAAAATAGTACCTAACAAACGACTTCTAAGATATATTCAAAATATTTAGAATTATCTTTAGATATCCTACTTTTAAACGCCAGATTCTTCTTTAATACTTTAATTTTATTCTTTTTAATTCTACTAATAGCTTTATCTTCTAACAATATATTGGAGCTAAATATTACTATAGCTATCTTAAGAAAATTAGAGAGAATAATAAAGTTGCTTCTATATAAAGCTAGTCTTTTTAAACCTTTATAATAATAATTATAGTTCTTATAGTTATTAATAACTTTTATAAGGTTAATATTTAGATTAAGGTTATAAGGGTTAAGTATAATAATAGTAGCTAGGAGTAGTCTATTCTTATTATTATTATTCTTAGTAGTATTGTTAGTATCCAGCTAATATAAGTTAATATTATAAGTACTACTATAGTAAGTTTAATACTTCAAAGCTACTATTAATATATCAAACTACAACCTTCTATATAGACTATTATAAAACTTATACTAACTTTTAGATTAGAATTAAATTTAAACTAATAATTATACTACTAGGTCTTTTTAATTATATTTACCTATAGAGATATATATAAGCTATAGTAAATAACTAGGTATCTTCCTATTATAGAAATAATTTACTAGGTGTTATATAAAGCTACCTACTAGGCAGGAGGGCTGAACATATAAAACTCCAAAAGATTATATTCAAACTATATACTATATTATTTATTTATTATAATTATAAGCCTAAGAAATTGAATTAACTTCTAAATTACACTTAATTAATCATTATAAGAAAAATTCTTTTCTATTTATTATATTCATTCTCTAATAAACTACCTAAAAATAGCTTACTTAATTACTAATAGCCTTAATATAATAGTCAAGCTATCTAATAGCTCTAACTTTAGCCATTAATATATTATACTATAATTCTATATAACTAGTTAAAATACCTAGAAATACCTTAATCTTAATATTAAATTAGATTTCAATATATTAAAACTAATTAATCTACTTAACTTTAAGAAATAACTTATCTAAGTAAATACTACTTAATAGATACTTCAAAATATTAAACTTTCTACTCTTTTAACTAAAAGTCTTTTTGATTACTATATAATACATCTTAAGCTTTAAATAGTCTAAAGTTTTAATTATTAGAAAATGGAGAAATATTATAATATAATTTCAATATAAGTTAATACTACTATTTATAATAACTTTCTAATATTTATTTAAATAGAACTCTTTAAGCCTTTTACTTCATATAGAGAATATTTAACACCCAGCTAGAACCTATATTCCAACCCACCCTATACTAACTACTACAACTATAGTTACTTCAGATCTTCAAATTATAATATTTCTAACCTTAGGTTATCTTATCTAATAATACAATCTTAAGTCTTCCTAACTATTAACTAATAACTACTAGTTATAGATTTCAATATATATACTTTTTTAGAAAGATGAAGTAGTATCTAATGAGCTACTTCTAATATATATTTAAAATATTTAGAATTATCACTAAATATTCTACTTTTAAATATTAGATTTCTTTTAAATTTCTCAATTTTATACTTCTTAGCTATACTAATAGCTTTATCTATTAGTAATATTTCAAAGTTAAATTTAACTATAGTTATTTTAAGAAAGCTAGGAAGAATAATAAAGTTATCTTTATATAATACTAACTTATTTAAACTTTCATTAAAGTAGCTATAGTCTTTATAATTATTAATAGCTTTAACAAGATTGATGTTTATATTAAAATTATAGGGGTTGAATATAGTGATGATATTCTTACTATTATTATTATTATTATTATTAGTAGTATTATTATAAGATGAAGAGAGGGCTAGTTTGTAGTAATCTATTGCTCTCTTTTATCTATAAGGCTAGTATTATTAAGGTGTACTAGTAGTATTATTAGTAGCCAGCTGGTATGAGTTAATATTGTAAGTGTTACTATATAGAGATTATTACGCGGCCTATACTAGTAAGTTTGCATACCTGGTTATCACTCTATTACCTTATATTATTAGTATATTTCTAGGTTAGGGCTAGGTCTAAACTAAATACTATACTACTAAGTCCTTTTTACTATATTTACCTATAGAAATATATATAAGCTATAGTATATTACTAGGTTTTCTTTTATTATAGAGATTTAATACTAAGCGTTATATAAGGCTACCTATTAGATAGGAGGCTAAATACATAATATACTATAGAACTCTTGAATAATAATAATATTTCTTTTTAAACTCTTTTAAGAATTCTAAAATATTAATATATTTAGAATAGTTTACTTATATAGTGGTAAGTTAAAGTGGAATATAGGAAGATCCTAAATAAAGTAAATTTAAATATATCTACTTTGATATAATATAATAAGTAGTATATAATTTATTTTCTAATAGTTATCTATTAGATTATCAAAACCTAGAGAGTTCTTATCCTTAAAAAGGAACTTTAAATACTTAATTAATATATTTCACCTAATTAGACTATAACTTAATATTAAAATACTATTAAGAAAGAAATTCTAAGCTTACAAATTAATAGTCTAATTAAATATAGAGAAGTCTTCCCAGCTTTATCTTATATTGATAAACCTTTAATAAAAGACTATAATAACATATTATTAATCTTAATTATTCTAATAGGAAAGTTAGATAAAATATCTCAGCCTAAACTAAAGTATCTACATAATTTCAAAAACTATTTATACCCTCTAGAAGACTATAAATATATTGGATATACTATTATAAACTTATATATTAGATTCTTATATATTTAAATAATAATTACTACTAAAATAGTATTGTAGAGAAAATAAATAACTCAGAACTCTATAATTCCTATTAGAAACTAATAATGAGAAGTAGTGAAATTCTAAAAGATATATTCATAAAGTTAAAGAAGTACTTTTAGATACTTTAAAAGTCAAAATAGCTCCCTTAAGTAATAAGTCTATAAATAGTAGCTATTATTCTTCTAACTTAATATAGATAATTACTAACCTCTTCTTTCTTAAAACGTTAATTTAAATATCTTTTGAGATCTTCTTAACTATTTAAAGATGTTACTTATTTTTAACAAGTATAATATTGAATAATTATAAAGTAGTTTATATTACTAATTCAATAGACTTCTTTAAAAAGAGATGTTTTAAATTAAGCAAATAAATAGATATTATTCAATATAAATCAACTAATTTCCCTATAGTTAAATAAGGTAAGTAAGTAATTTAGAATATTTTCAATAGTCTAAATAAGAAGAATATACTAGACTTAATATTAGATAATATAACCTAGATACAAAACTTTCATATTAATATTTTTAGAAGCTCTACTTCTCAATAAGACTAAAATCTATTATATAAACTTTAATTATACTTTTAGGTTTAACTTAATTAACTAATGTATTATTATGAGATAGTTATTTAGAGAGTATAGGTTTATATGCCTTAAGCATAAGCTAATTTCAAATTATTAAATAATCTATTTAAGTAATTCAGATATTATCTTAGAATTTCTAACTATAGTATTTTCTCGATTTTACCTAAGAATAGTTCTCCTAGAAGTCTAATCTAACAATATTTATATATAATACTTTTAAGTAGAATACTTTAAATAAAATACTTTTAAATATTGATTTTTAATAGTTGAAAAGTAAGGATTATAAGACTAAAGTAACTAAACTACTCTTATTATAAAAACCCTATTCCTAATAGGTTATTTCTAGACAAACTTTAGAGTTATTTTTAATTTACCTATTTTATTAGATTCTTTATAATCGATTTAACTTTCCTAAAATTTATATAAATAACTCTGAGGTATTTATTGTTAAAAATAAAGTCTTAAGTCTTCTCTTTATATTTCTATTACTTCATAAAACTTATAATTGAGTCTTTTAAATATTAAGAATATTTCAAAATTAAATAACATAATAGAGAAGTCTTATAATATATAAGATTTGAAAGAAAGTTAAAAGAATTATATTAGTAATTAATAGAAACACTAATTATTAAATATAAATAATAGAGTAAGAGATTAATCCTAATTTATCTCCTTCTAATATTAGAAAGCTGATAAGAATAAGTAAGTATATTGGACAGAAATCTGATTATTTCAAGAATAAACATATAAGAAGTTATAAGACTATAACTTAAATTCTGAGTAGGATTACTTTAAATAATAGCTATATTCCTACTTGATATAGTAGTTTAATATCTAGCTAGTTCTTACTATTATTATAAGAGTAATAGGTTCGAATCTTATAGTAGGTAAATACAACTAGTAGCTATATACCTTCTCATTATACAAACTATATAAGAACTACTACTAACTATTAGCTCCTACTATTAGCTATTAATAATTAGTAACTATTAATAGCTTATAATAGCTACTACTAGCTAGCTAGTATTAATATTATATAACTATAATCTTTTAAAGAAATAATTATAACAGATATAGGCCTATATATACCTTCTGTATTTATTAGTAATTATATTAACTAATTATATTATTACTACATGAAGCTTCTTCTATTTAAAAATACTTCCTCAGCCTTAGTATTATCTATAGAGTTTATAAGGCAAGAGCCAACTACTAGGTATAGCTTCTTTAAAAGGTTCCCCAAGAGGCATATAACTTTCAATAAATCAGAGACCTTCAATATAACTATAAATAATAGCTATATTATATAATATATCTCTTAATATTTAAAGAAATTAGAAATTACTTTATAAAATTAAAAAAGTCTGGTCTACATAGTAGTTTTATTTATAAGTATTAGAATATATTCTAAATTCTTATTAAGATTGATAATTTCATTAAAGATAGATTGTTACTTATAGATATTAAAAATACCTATTCGAGAAATATTATAAATAAAGTATTATGAGAAAGCTATTTAAAGTTAAATTTAGGAAATATATCAGATGTCTAATAGGCTATATTCTAAATACTTCTGATTTCTACCACATTTAAATTTCTATTTTTTAAAAATTTATTATTAGTTACAATATTAAATTTAATAAGATAATACTTTACTTGAAATAGAATTTATATAAGATACTCATAAAAGAAATTATAAGCCTACTAGTTAAATTAGTTAATAAAAAAAGAAGACTTTAGTTTTTAGTTTTAAAGTATTTAGAGATTTTGAAATAATAAGAATACTTAATAAAAAAGCCTTTCTTCTACTAATTATTCTATTAGTATTAGAAGTAGCTTAAGACATTAGGTTAAGTCTAAAGTTAGTCTTAAAAACTAATAAAAGGAATTAAACTATATCTAAACTAATATTTAAATTATTAAAATTAGTCTCAAGCTCTAGTGAATTTTAAATAGAAGAAGTAATTCTTAATAATAGTTAGAGTTTAAGAAGTATATTAATAATAAGAGAGTTAGATAATATATATAAAATTAGAAATCTAGCTAGCCAAGAAGGAATATTTACTTTAAATGAGTATAAAAGTAAATATTTTAGGACTTTTATTTAATTACTTTAGAGAAAACTAAAATATAGATCTAGATTTTAACTAATTAAAATAAGAAATTTAACTATTTAGAGATTATGCTAATAATATAAAAATAAATAATAATAATAATTCTAACTAGAGATGAATATTGATAACTATATAATACTTTTTAAAAAGTATAATAGTAGTATTTTATATTTTACAAAATATAAATAAAATAGTTTTACTAATATCTTTATTTAAATAGTAATAGTAACTTAATAAAAATAGTCTTAATCTTTTAATAATATTTTTTATTCTTTAAAATATAATATTAAAGAAGAAAGATCTTTCTATTAAAATATAAGTATATATTAATTAATTAATTATACTATTTAAAACTTAGAAAGAAATTACTTACTTATTAGAATTACTATAAAAATTTTATATTAGAATAAGAAGAATTAAACTTGTAAAATTAGAAGAGAAAGATATCTAGTGAGAAATAAATTGCTAGAATACTAAGACTAAGCTTTTTTCTTTTAAATTAACCTTTACCTATAAGATAGATATAGATAGTTATTAAAAGTAATATAACGTGAAGATTTATATATATAGAGATATATAACTAATTATTTTACCATAGATTATATAAATAATAATACTAGCTATGTAAATATTTCAAAAGGTCATAGTAATTATAATATAATTTGACTTGAAAGTTTAATAATTTGATATTATTAATCTATTTCTAAATATAATAAGGAATCCTAATAGACTTCTATTAATAATCAAACTCAGGAATATATTTAAAATTATAGCGAAATATATAGAACTTATATAAACTTTTTATAAACTTTAAAATATACTCTTTTTAGAATATAAAGCCCTCTATATTATTCTGAAGTTATAAGGCTTCTTGTTATATCTAGAAGAGTCTTATTTATTTAAAAATAAGAGTTTGAATATTTATATCTTTTTCTATATAGATAGTATTCTTTTCTTATCCTATAAGGCAGCTAAAGAAATACCTTTTAGATTATTATAAATATAAAATATGTCTATAGATTTAAGAAATGAAGTTCTATTTAATATTTCTTTGTAGTTTAAATAGTAAAAGATTAAAAGTATTAGAAGATTTACTTAATATTTAAGATATATATTACTATAATTATAGGATATTTCAATTTTAAAAATAAACTGATTCTTATAATACTACTTCTAGTAGTATCTTTCATTATTTAATTTCTTTTACTCTATATTTAGAATAATATCTAAGCTTTACACCTCATATATAGATTTAACTATAAACTTTACCTAATAATAGTATTTATATTAATACTAGCTTATAACTAGTTAAAATAGTAATAAAATTACTTATTATTATAAATAATTATACTTCTAGTTCTAATATTCAACCTTATAATAATAAAAGACTTTATAGTAATAATTAGAAAGAGTTTTATTAAAACTAGAGTTTAATATATATAGTTAAAAATAACTACTAAAGTTATAAAGTTAAGAACTTTTATAAACTTCTTGAAGATAGAATAAAATACAATACTTATAAGAGCTAGGTATTCTATGATCTATTATTCTTCTATATCCTTTATAATAGAACTAAAATCTCTTTAAAATCCATATAGCTACTTATAAAAAGAATACTAGTCTTAAGATATTGAAATTATATATAGCTGTAAAGGTGTAAAGATATAAGAATATAAGGTTATTATAAAAGGAGTTATTAGTTATTTATTATCTATAAAAAGATTGATATAAAGTAGGTATACTAGCTATAGCTATAAGGAGTTTAGTTCTAGATTAACTAAAAGCTAGCTATAGTAATTAGTAGGAAGGTAAGAGGAATAAAGTTATACTTTAGGAGGTAATATATCTACTAATAGTTATAGTAGAAAGCAAGCTATCAGCTCTTCCTATATTTTTTATTATAAATAATAAGGAAGTTATATTTTAAGTAATTTATATATATTAAATAAAAGTAAGTTGAATTCTTTTAATATTAATAATAATATAACTAGAGATCTTATTTATATACTTTCTACTTTTAAGATATTTTATAAATTCTTCTTAAGTATATTAAGATATTTCAAACTATATAATTCAAAAGTTCTTATAAAATAACACTCTTAATATTATAATTTGGAAACTTAAGACATATTAATAAGATATTTTAAATGTTTTTAATTATTAGAAATACATCTTTTATAAATTCTAAAGGAATTAAAAGAATAAATTACTATTATATTATCTCTTCATTTATAAGACTAAGATAGTATAAAATTACTTAATCCAATGTTATTATAATATTGATAATTAAAATACAACTTCTTAGTTTTTAATATATTTCAAAAGAAACTATAATATTAAAGAGACTTTTTTTAAGATATCAAGTTTCACTTTACAAATATTTAGAAAATCTATTATAATAACGCTTAAATTATTAGGCTAATTACTTTAAATAATAAATATCTATCTATTAGGCTTTAATATATAGATATTAAATAGATATTATTATATTAAGGATATTTGAAGAGACGTTTTAAAGAAGTCTATATATTTATGATTTTAATACTAATAGATAGACCAATAAAACGTTTAATTTAAATAAGGTTTGAATAAGTTAGACTATTTCTCAATTTAATAGATCTATGAGTAATATTCTAAAGACTGATTAAAATATATAAGTAGGTTTCTTAGAATTATTCCTAACTCTTTAAAGAATATAGACAAATCATTCAAATTCCTAAAGTATAATTATTTAATAAAGTATTTAAGTAATATTGATATAGAAAGTGAGGAGATAGTAGAATTCCTCAAGCTATTTATAAAGAATAAAGTTTTCCAATTAAGCTTTTATCTAATTTAAAAAAACTACTTGAATTGAGAGTTCTAAAAAAAAGATGAAAAATAATAATTAGTATATAAAAGTCAACCTGAATAAATAGAAGAAATGAATTATATCTTCTAAAAGAAGAAGTTAATATCAAAAACCTATCTAAAAATAGGAGGAAACTTTTAAAGCTAATTATTAAAATATCAAAACTAAAACTTCAATATCTAAATCTACTAATAACTACCTAAAGTCTAAAGTTCTAATTTCTTAATTTTCTAATAATTCGTTAAGATATAAAGTTTTAACTAATAGGAGATTTAGTTAGAATGACTAAAATACTAGGGATATTACTAGTAGTAGAAAACTAGATAGATAGTAATATCTATAATAACCAAGTAATAGTAAGTTATATAATCACCAGAGTCTTAATAGTAAAGTAAGAAATATTTCTATTTTTAAGAAAGGCTAATTCAAATTCTTTCTACTATTTAAACTAAAGTTTAAATTAGAATAATTTTCTTATATTACTAACCTTTTTATTCTTGAACTATAAAGGTTTAGATTTAGAATCAAGATTTCAGGTTAAATTACTTATTTTATTATTATCTAAAATCCAAATAATACGAAAATACTTCTTAAATATCTTATAGGTTTTATTAGATATTTGAATATAAGACTCCCTCAAGCTAGTTTTATACTTATAATAGTAGTTAGAAAGTTAATTTTAATTACTTATTCTAATTAAATAAAAGTAACTTCTATAAGATAAAGTAAAGCTTAAACAATACATAGTATAGAAAATAATCTAAATAGACTAAATATTACTAATGATTTTTATCTTAAAAGGTTAAATATTATATTCTTCTATAGTTTTATTTTAATCACCCTTTTTCGAAAATAGACTTTATTAGAATACTCTTAGAAATAGTAGACTTCTTATTTAATTCAGTTAGTTAATACTTAGTATTTTTAAGTCAATATTGAAGGTTATTTATCTTAGAAGAAACCTCCTAATTTTTAATTTAAGTAGACTTCTTTATAAATTTAGATATAGTCTTAATATACTTCTTAAGGTACTTAATAAGTTTATTAATAGTATTCTCTTAATCCTTGATATTATTAATAATAGGTTTAATTTCCTCTTACGTTTCTTTAGTAATTAAAAATTATCAATTAAGTTGTCTTCTTTATTTTAAAAAGGATAAAATAGGGTGTGGATTTGTTTAAAATATCTATAGGAGTATTTAATTCTAATAGAAATAGCTAGCTTCTTTATTATAATAGTAGTTTTCTTTAAAGAAGTAATTTTAATACTATTAGTTTTAAGTATTTCAGAAACTTGAAGTAGAGGCGAGAGTATTAAGCATTCTAATGATTTAGGATACTTAGCAAAATATAACCAAATAAAAACTTATATTAATTTACTTTAAATTCATATTATTATTTAAATATTCAATCTACTTGAATGAGATAAGTATTTATGATGTTAATAATCTAACTTTAAATCTTAAAAGTTAAGTAGTTATAGTTAAAATTAGTAAGATTAATAAGAATATCAATACTAAGAAGTATAAATAAGAAGTAATAACTTTAGATTTATTTAAATAATATATAATCTAAAAAGGAGTATTTAATAGAATAAGCCTCCTAAAAAATTGAGAAGAATATCTTGAGTATTAGAAGTATTATTAATAATAGAATAAAGATAGAAAATACCAACTATAACTTCAAATTCCAGTTTCCAAGTACTTTTCGAATTAAAGTTAAGGAGCATCTTTTTAAACTTAGGAATAAAAAAAGAAAGATCTAATATAAGATTACTTAATAAAGTTTTAAACTAAGACATATTAAGAAGTCAATAATAATATTAAATAATTATTATTAATTACTTTAGCCTCAATAGGATTAGACTATAATGAAAATATTAGTAATAACTAAAAAGAATTATTTATATTAGAAGTCAATATATAAAATCTATTTTACCGATATATATTACTAATCAGTATAAGAGAGTAACTATTAAGAATCTTAATATATAAGATAAGAAAGAAATTAGTAGATAAGGAAATAATGAATAAATTGTTTATAGTATTTCAAAATCAAATGAACAATAATTTTGGAAGGAGCTAACTAATTACTCTTACTTAAAATAAGACAAAAGATAATTGAATATATAATAAGTTATAATGAATTTATTATAATAAATTATTTCTTCTATTTAAACGCTCTAAAAGCTTTTTCAAGAAGATTTACCTATTTTTATCTATAATAATATATTATTCAAAGTAGTTTATACGATATAAGGTTATCTCTAGTAGCTCTACTACCAGGGGGGTATATAAGAATAGATATAATATAAAGTCTACCAGGCAGCTATACTAAATTATATAAAGCCTAATTATTCTATTGATATATATTTAAGTACTTTATTCTGATTCAAATAGATTATATATTTTAATAACTTATGTTCAGACTATATACTATATTATTTATTTATTATAAAGGCTTATTAGAGTCTTTAAATCTTAGAAGCTTTTCTTATAACTCCTCTTCTCATTATAATCTTAAATAGGTTAACTAATCTATTATTATTAGATTAAATATAGCACTAAGGTAGCTAAAGCTATTGTAATAAGTAGCTAAGTAGTTAACCTACTTATTTAGACTAATAAGAATAAAGAGATTATTATATAGATTGATCTCTATAATATATAATATATATTTATATGTATATTATAATATAGATATAGATATTATATATAGAAATAACTAGTTATATACTATTTATGTAGTTAATTGATTATAATATTTACTCATTATAAATTAATACTGTTTAGTAGTATTTTACTATTATTAATATTAGTTATTACTTTTAACTATAAATTAGTAAGGAATAATTTAAAAAAGAGATTATAATACTTCTTAAGGAAATCTCTAGAAGCCTATATAATAGTATAGTTATATTAAAGTCTCTAATCTATTTAAAGTTATAGGTTTCTCTAAGACTTTTTAAAAGTAGTTATATCTAGTTATTAGCTCTTATCTTATTTATCTTATAAATACTACTAGTTCGGAAGAACTATTTCAATAGAAGATACTTTAAGTAGTAATAATATAGTTAGTTAATATAATTATTAATAAATAGGGAATATATAGACCTCTCTATTATAATTACTTCTTTAAAAGATTGTAGTTATATAATACTAATACTAGCTAGCTAGTAATACTTATTACTAGCTATTAATAATTACTAGCTATAAATAGCTAATAGTAATAGCTAATAGTTAGTAATGGTTATTATACTTAGTTTATATAATTAGAAGATATTTACCTACTAGTTATAATTACTTACTATAGGATTCAAACCACCTACTCTTATTATAGAATAGTAAAAACTAGCTAGATATTAAACTACTATATTAAGCGGGGAGCCTATATAGTAAAAGTATATAGCTTAAATTTATTATAACAATATATTACCTTAAGATATTAATATAACTTCTAGAAGTCTACATAATAAAAATAAGGATAGAAGGTAAACTTATACTGACTTATTAATATAAGATTTATTATATCTAGTATATAATAAACTGATAGTTAAAGTCTCTACTAACTTATTTAAGTAAGTATATAATAATTAATATAATAAGATTGATATAAATAAGAAAGAAAGATCTAGAGTTAATTACTATTTCTTATTACGATTTCTTATTACTATTTCTTAATATCTTATATATATTTAATAAGTAGAAAGATAATAAGAGATTAATTCAATAATTATAGTATTATAATAGATCTTCTCCTAACAATAAAAGTTTCAATATTAAAGGTTATTTAATTTTTAGAATTTAGGTCATAATATTCAAATTAATTTGAAATATAATACTTAATAAGAAAGAGGAATTTCGAAAAAGAAGCTTTATTTTATTACATAAGAAGGTTTTAAGAAGTAATTTAGAAAGACTAGTAATATAAAATAAATATAGATATTCCTAAAACTTCTTTTAATGTATTTTATAAGTATTTATAATATATTTATTATAAGAAGATTGAAACAACTAGTAAGTTTATAATATTACAATAATTGATATTAAATATGAAAGTATTATAAATTGATTATTTATTACTCCTATTTTCAAGTATTCTTTAAATATTTACTTATATACTAAGAATATAGAGAATTGAATAATATTACTTATTAAGAATATGAGAAATATAAGATAGATATCTAGATAAACAACTACTTGGTTAAGTATAATTACTATATATCTTAGAAATCTAAGAATGAAGGTATTTTAATAGTTAATAGTAAGATTTGAAATATAAAGAAGAAAGATAACTATAAGAAATAGTATAAGAGGGGAGTAATATATATTATTTAGATAAAATAGATATTACTACCTACCTGATAAATATAATAACCCTTATTCTTAAATCTACTTTCTATAAGATACTCAGAAAAAGTATTACTTTATATATTAATAGATATATATAACAATAATCTTTAATATTTAATTTTCATTCTTTATTATTTCTATCTACTATTACTAATATATCTATATAGTTATAATATATAATTATAGTTAAATAGATTAGATTAATTATATTATAAACTTTAATACTATTCCTAGCTCTAGCTAACTATACCACCTTATATATATTATTAAGTATAACTAGTTTGTCTTAAGGAATTATTAAGAATTTAAATTAGAAGATAGAAACAAAAGTCTACTAAAAGAAGACTTCTACCTAGTAGTTTTGACTTATCCAATAAATATATATATTTCTAGAGCTATAATATTTAGAGGAATATTTATAATGAAGATATAATACCATTCTATTAATTATAAATACTGTTCTAACTAATTATTCTAAATGATATTTTCTTCTTTCGCTTTTCTTAATAATTCTAAAAGGATATAGACTAATGAGAATATAGTAATTTATATTGATAAATATAAATAAGTATTCTAATAAACTAAGATAAACATACCTATTAATATGTATTAGAAAGTTATATTTAATTAATAAAGAGAATAAGTCACACTTTCTAATAGAAATATTAATATTAATGAAATTTATATCTATTATTATATGCAAATATAGAAAGAATAAAACCTCTACTTTAGAAACTTATAAGATACTTACTAAAAAGCCTTTTAAAATTAAGAAGAAGGATATTTTAATATAGTAGAAAGAGAAATATTATTACTTTTAAAAACTACTTTATTGGTAAAAGAATATACTTTCCTATAAATAAGGAGATTATAAAGGAGAGATGAATAGATATATTTTATAAAGATATATTAACCTAGTAGATAGAGAGAAATATTAAATTTAATTAGAAGAATTACTACTACTTAAAATGAGAAATTAAAGTGAATTTAAAATATATTAAATAACTCTTAAACGTTAGAAAGTTTATACTTGGTATAATATAATAACCTTCGATATTAAATAGTTTAAAAGTAGAAGTAACTCTAATTTAAATAATACTATTAATATTAACAACTAAGAATATATTAATACTGAGCCTAAAACTAATTGAACTAAATATATAGGTAATTATATTTACATTATAAAACCTTATTATAAAAGATAATTCTAATTATAAGGAGTAATAATTAGGATTATAGAAATCTCTGAGACTTTATATATATCTCAAGAGAAATTACTATATATTTCTAAAGTAATCTGTTATGGTTAATTAATTTTATAAGAAAATTAAGATATTACTGAATAATAGATTTCTATTAAGCGATAAAAATATAAATAAAACTATAATATCTTTAGATCTAAGATATAGATAATTATTACTAAATATATCAGCTATAATATTAGATAGAGTTTTATTAAAAGAATAATCAATAGTATATTAGCTAGGTAAATATATATATATATTATAAGATATTAATTATATTAATTTAAAAGAACTTCTTCGTAACCTAAGTAGCTATTATAATTAGACATAAATTTAAGACTTCTATAGCTTATTATAGCTACTATAACAAGTAGAAGTATAGAAACTTTAAGATATTTACTAAACATTATAGATATATTAATATAGTTAAGATATTTAAAATAATAATAATTAAAATTACCACATTTAAATATATCTATTTAAACCATAAAGACTTATAAGAAAGAGTTAATAGAGAAATATATAGGATTTTATGTTGAATATATAATATAATTAATATCTTCTATGATATTATTAATAAGGCAAAACCGATTATCAATATATTATATGAATAAATGATAGAAACCTTTAGAAGTTGATAATAATAATCTCAATAAAAGAGTAATGATATCATGAATGATAATTAAGTTATAGCTAACTATATATATAATAGCTAAAAATATAATTAATATTTTACCTATTAGTAATTATATCAATTTCCATAATAATTAGATAATAGTAATACCTTAAGACTATCTTATAAGAAACTTTCAATTAGAGATATATATAATAAATATAAGATATATTAAAAACTAATAATAAAATATTATTTAATAGAATATATTACTAAGAAAAAAAGAATAGTAATATTGTATTTCAAAAAGGTATTTATTATTAATATAGAATTAGTAATAGAAATTACTATATATATTAGTAATATTATACTAATAGAAATAATTATAGAAACATTATGGAATAATATAAATAAGATAATAAAAAGAGACTTTATAATAATTTACTTTATAATTATAAATAATAAAATCAGAATAATTAAACTTAAGAGATTTATAGACATCTTCTAAGACTATACTTACTATGATTTTATAATATTAATTGAATTAGAAACTTTTTTAATTTTAAAGTTTTCTAAAGTTGTATTTAAAAGTATTTTGTTAGAAAAAAAAGGGATAACTATTTATAAAAAATATATGATAATCAACAGCTTTCCAGGAGATTATATTTAATATTTAATTTCATAAGACTACTTCAAAAATAAATATAAGATTTAGAAATAAATAAGGTTTTATAAGTCTTAATATTATTTAAATCTCTATATATTGTAGAGATATTAATTTTAATAATATAATAATAGTTATTTTATTTCTTCTTAGTTTCTTTAATATAAATTAAGTTTAGATTTATCTTAATAATTCTAACAATCGGATTGAATAAAAAAGAGTATTTTTCTTTATAGAGAGATAGAACAAATACTTATAGTTCTTAGTCTAAATAGATTCCTACAATAGAACTATTAAATTCCTTTTAGAAATAGAAATATAGTAATTTTAGAAGAAATTGAATTATCTTACTATCTTAAAACTAGATATTATTTTTAATTGAATAGGCTAAATAGTAATTATTAATAAGAATAAGGCAATTATAAAAAACTACTATTAATATTAAATGAATATTAAGATATTATATTAATTTGAATTTAACCTTAGATAACTATAGATTGAATATAGATATTATTATTAATATTATATATTTCAATAGTAATAAGCCTATATTATATATAGTTAATATATTAATAACATTTATAGCTATAAGGCTTACAAAGAATGTTTCAATAGAAGATATATAGTGGTTATCAACAATATATTAAATTAATACATATTAAAGTCAACTAGATAAAAGTGTTACTAGTATAAAATATAACTTTATTACTAAAAGCTTCAAAAAGAGGCTAATAATATAAGTAGTAAAATAAAGATTGTATTAACTGAAATTTATAGTAATATTAATAAGATTAAATAATATCATACTTTGTTATAGAAAACTTATAATATAATATATGATAAAGTATTAGAAATATTAAGAAAGAAAACATTCCAAAGTATAATTAAAATAGTTAATAATATTATAATACATAAATCATATAGTATATAGTCTAAATATAGGTCATTGAAAAGTGAAATCTATTTAAACTAGAATAAAGTTTTAAATATATATAAATAGAGTAAAAAGACTTTATATAATCTTAATATAACTATTTAGTAGACTTTATATTATACTTATTCTTATATACCTCCTTAGTAGTAGAGCCGCTAGAGATAACTTTATATTCTATAGATTAATATAAATAATATATTATTATAATTGAAAATAGGTATATCTTCTCAAAATAGCCTTTGGAATACTAAAATAAAAGAAATAATTTATTATAGTAAACTTATTATAATCTACTATATATTGAAATATCTTCTATCTAATTTTAATAGGAATAATAGGTTAGCTTTTGTTAAGATTATCATTTATTTAATTTTTAAAAATGTTAACTAATCTATTTATTCTCCTTTACTTACTAGTTTCTTTCTTTTCCTATATATTAATATTTTTAAAGTAACCTTTTTATACTTATTAGTAATATACATCGATAAAATATATTCTATATATTGATTTCTGATATAAATAACAATTTTCAGTTATTATTAATATTCTAATTATAATGTAATCTTACTAAGGCTAAAGTAGTTAATAATGATTTATTCAATTTTACTATTAAGTTCTTAATATATTATAATCTAAATACCTTATTTAGTAATTTTATACTAACCTTTACTTTATTTATGCCTAAGTTTAAAGGGATACTTATTAACTTTAATTTGAAAAGTATTTAGAAATTGCTATTTAAAGTTATAATTAGTATTTTTTCATCCTTATTCTATTATTAACAATACTTCTTATACTTAAGATATTCTTCTTTATTTCTTTAAGAAATTTATTTTGTTTAATACTCCTTTTTAGATTATATATTATTTAATTAAATCTAAATTTATTATTTTTCTTTCATACTCCTTAGTATCAATACTCTTGATAACCTTACTAGTTTTATTTCTAACTACTCTATTTTTAACATCTAAAGTTAGATTACTAATACTATAAATATTTATTTAGTTAAAGTAGACTTAATATTTAAGTAATATTATAAATTTAAAATCAATCATCTTGAGTTGTTTATTTAGTTATATTTTGCCGAAATTACTAAATTACTAGAATACTTAATACTTTTTTTTCTATTTAAAATTTCTAAAATACTTAAAACTAGTAGTACTTAAACTACTCTTTTAAAGAAGACAATTATTTTAATAAAAAAGCTAATTATTTGCATTACAATTAAATTTCCCTATAGATATCTTAAAGAAATTCCTATCCTATCTTTTCTTTCTAAAAATAAAAAAGCTACCTTAGTTAGTAATCCTTTAATTATTAAAGAAAAGTAAGAAAATTGAACCTAATACTAATAATATTACAAAAAGATAATAATATTAATAAACCTATTAAATATCTTAAAAAACGCACTAAGAGTATATCTAAAACTATAAAGAAGTCTATTTAAATTAGAAAGTAAGAAACTTCTTCTAAAATAAATAACCTTAAGTACTAACTTAAGAATACTAAGTATTAACTAGCTAAATGAAATAAGAAATCTATTATCTCTAAAAATACTCTAATAAAATCTACTCTTTCTCAAAAAGGTAATTTAGATATAATTATAGAAAAATATAATGTTTAACTCCTTAACATAGAAAGAATTAATAATACTTAACTTATATAACTGAATCCTCATACTATTTGTTATTTAATTTTTATACTTGTTTATAAATATTATTTTATACTATTAGAATTTGCAACTAAGATTTACCTTTTGATGATTATTATTAATATAAGATTGAATTGAAAAAGTTCTATATTCTAATTTCTAATAAGATTTATAAAATATTTAAGAAGTATCTTACTATTATTCAGATTTCTAATAATTATAAAATAAGTAATTTAGTATTAAGTTTTAGTTTCAAGTTTGACTTTTTATAGTTAAAAAGTAAGAGAATTAGTAAAATAAAGAAGTTATTCTAATTTAAACTTTAGTCTAAATAGTAAAAAGAATTAAAATTAGCTTTTTTTAAGAATAGAAGTACTTCTAAGTTTATATTTAGAATTCTAATTATGATATAACTTATTATTATTTAATTATTCTTAGTATTACTATTTACCTAATTTTCTACTATTAATCTTATTTTTAGTTTTTAGATTATTCTAATTACATTTCCTATTAGGTAAAACTCTATATCTTAAATAATTACTAGAAGATTTAAAGATTAGAATCTTAGATTCTAAGTAGTTATTGGTAATTTTAGAAATTAGAGTCTTAATTTCAATATTTTAGTAATTAGTTTTAATAGTTTCCCCCTATCTCTTAGATAGACTTTAATATTAATTTTATCTTTTAGAAGATATAATTAATTTTCTATATTTCTTTAAGTTGACTTTTATATATTACTTACTATTTCTTATCTATTTATTTAGAATTCTAGATTTTTATAATCTATTTTAAATTAGATATAAGTTTAAATACAAAGTTCTATTCTTTATAAATAACTTAAAGAATTCTACTACTTTGTAACTTTCTATATAAATATAATTAAAGTATTATATTAAATATTTAATTTTTAGGAATCTAAATTATTTATATATATTATTTAAATGATTAGGAATAATTTTAAAAAGCTTATTTATCTTTTTTAATTAGTTTTGAAAACTCTATTTATAGATCTATTAAATTAAAAAGTACTCTAAATTATTTAAACTTTACTTATATTGAATGTTTTATAAGTCTATCTATTAATATTATACCTATCAGTATATAGATTATTTCAAAGCCCTTTTTTTAATATTCTTAATATGGTTATATTTATTAAATATTTATATTTTAAAGTTTAATAAATATATACTTACTATTTAAAATAACTAGCCTAATAGTTTAATAGTTATTATAATAGATTCTCTAAATATTTCGAGATTTAAACTTAATATCTAAAATAATCTCTTTTATACTATAGCTTCTTTTGAAATATATTCAAAACTAAGATGTTCTTTTTTAGTTATTAATATTATAATAATACATTATTAAATACCTTTCTATTAGACTAATTCTCTAAATAAAGAAATAATATATCTATAGCTTGTTTTCGAATTTCTTAATCCTTTATTAAGAAAGTATCTTTAATAATTAGAAGTACTTGAAATATCTTATTAATACTTTTCGAACTTCTAAATTATAATATTAAGAATCCTATCTTATAGAAATATTTAATTATATAATCTATAGTATATTAATATATTTAAAATGAATTAATAAAATTAATTAAAAATAGAAAGTACATAAACAGGATATCTAGTTATATTATAGTTAATATATAAAGAATTAAATTTACTTTTATCTAATATATATAAGTCTTTTGAAATAAAACTTAAATACTATTTATAGTAAGAAATACTAGTAGAAGTAGTATTATAGAGATTAGACTGTATTTAAATTTAAATTCTTCTATAATTCTAATAATATATATATTATAAACTAAATAAATCTTTAAAGACTTTAATCTCTTATTATTCAAACTTTTCAAATACATATTATTAGACTTTATTCCTTAAGTTTATAAATATATTTCATACTTATAATATTCTTAAGAATATTCTTTTGGCAGCCTTATAATATAAGAAAAGAATATTATTTATATAGAAAAAGATATAGATATTTAAATTCTTATTTTTAAATAGATAGAAGTCTTCTAAATATGATAAGAAGCCTAAGAACTTTAGAATAATATAGAAAGCTTTATACTAAGAAAAAGTATATTTTAGAACTTATAAAATATTTATTTAAACTTAATATATTTTCCTATAATTCTAAATCTTTCTAGTAGTTTAACTATTATTAGAAATCTATTAAAATTCCTTATAATATTTAGAAGTATAATAATAATATTAAACTATAAGATTCTAAAATTAAACTAAATTATAATTACTCTAACTACTTAAAAGATTTAAATAATTAGTACTACCATATATATAGTTTGTAATGAATCGACTAGTTATATATCTCTATATATATAACCTTACTTTATACTACTTTAAATAACTATCTATATCTATTTTATAAATAAGAACCTACTTAAGAAGAAGAAGTTTAATTTTAATATCTTAATAATCTATTCCTTATTGAATATCTTTCCCTTTTGACTTTATGATTTTAGCTCTTACTACTTCTATAGAAGACTTTTATAATAATTCTAATAAGTTAATAATATCTTTCTATATCTTTAGGAGTATAATTAGTTAATTAATATATATTTAAACTTTAATAGAAAGAGCTTTCTTCTTTAATACTATATTTCGAATAATAAGGAATATTATTAAAAAGTTAAGACTATTTTCATTAAACTCTTATTACTAATTAGGTAAATAAATACTAGTGAAACTATTCTATTTAGATTCTATTAAATATAAAATACTACGATTATATTCTTTTAAAAGTATCATATAATTATCAATATCAATTCTTCATTATAATTATGATTATTATTTATTCTTATATTATTAATCTATCTTTTAAATAGGTACATTTGTGATCTTGATTAGTAAAAATCTAAAGCTATACTTTTATCTTCTTTAAATTAATTAAAGAAGAATCTTAAAGTATTTACTTTTCTACTTATTTAAAATAAATATCTTCTCTTAATTAGTTAGATTCCTGATTTTAAATATACTATCTAATTCTCTAGTTATTAGTATACTTCCTCAATTCTAACTACTACTAGGAATTACTTTTTCTAATTAAAACTAATTAGAATGCTAGATTAATCCTAATAGTTTAAATGTCAATTTAGATATAAATAGATCTTTTTATTAGTTTTTAAAACTAACTCTAGGTTTAACTTAATATCTTAGGTTACTTCTAGTATTAATAGGATAATTAGTAGAAGAAAAGCCTTTTTATTAAGTATTCTTATTCCTTTAAGATTTCTAAATATTTTAAGAATAAGGTCCTTTTATCTTTAGTAATTAATTTAACTAGTAATTTCATAACCTTTTTATAAGTATTTAATATAAATCTTATTTTAATGAAATCTTATCTTATTAAATTTAGTATTTTAAATAATAATAATATTTTAGAGAATAAAGATCTATATTTTATAGAAATTATAAATATTTAGAATATAATCTATTCAATATCTAATATATCTCCTAAAATCAACTTTAAATAACTTTTGTATAATAGCTTATTTATAATACTTCTTAGGTAGGTATACTTAATATTTATAAGTATAAATCTATTCTTAGTGAAATCATGAGTCTTAATAAGGGCTTAGAATATACTCTAATACCTACTAATAAAAATTGAACTTCTTTCATTTTATATAGTAATTTCTAGTTATTTGAAATATCAAGAGATAAATTATATAATATAACTACTATTTAAATTAATTCTACTTAAAGTATAAAAACTAATCCTATAGCCATTTTCTTTTCATTATTAGCTTTTTTCTAGTATACTTACTCGCTCTAACTAGTTCTTTAATATAAAAAGGAAATCGCTTGAGATTAATCTCTTACTTTATTACTTATATTTAGTAACCAGTTTCTCTATTAATCACTATTATAACTCTTTTCATATCTGATTAAAATTTATATATCAAAAGACCTTTCTATTACTTTACCTGACTTTGAAATATTTTTAGTATTTAAAAGACGGAATTATAAGTTTTATTAAGTAATATAAATATAAAGAAATAAACTTAAAGATTCGTCTTAAATAAAAAGTATTAAGGAGTTACTTAGCAAAGCCTTAAGAAAGTTGAATAAATCCAAAGTAATATAGGAAAATAGGTAAACCAAATATAACTCTAAAATATATCTAGAGATAACTTATTAAAAGTAAGCTTTTATATAATAAGAGTAGTCTAATTAAATTAATCTTATAACTTTTACCCTCTAAATATTAAGAACTAAATACTTAAGAATATTCTATTTAAATATTTTATTCAAAGAATACTATATAAAAGTATTATTAAATAATACCTCTAGGAGAGCTATCTTTTAGTAAAATTAAGAAAATAGTATATTTAGAAGTTGTAATATAATATCTAAACTACTGAAATAAACTAAAAGATAATTTAAAATAAGTTTATCTTTAAGAAATATAAAGTTATACTTTGTAAATAACTATTTTATAATATTAAATTAGTTAATTAGACTAAAATTTAAGAGTATAATTGAAGCTTATAAATTAGATTTTAGTTTTATTAAGAAGTAGAACTTCTGAAGTAATATTAATATACAATTCTTTGATATAAGTTATATTATTTAATATTATGTTTAATATATTCTTCCCACTTAGACTTTTAAGTATATTCTTAATTACTTATTAAGTTTATCTAATTATAAAGAAGTTAGTTAAACTAGATTAAAAATATCTATCTTTTTATTTAATTTAAAAGATCTTAGGAGGGGCTGATAGCTTGCTTTCTATTGCGACTATTAGTAGATATATTACTTCTTAAAGTATAACTTTAACCCTCCTACCCCCCTACTAATTATTATAGCTAGCCCCTAGTTAATCTGGAATTAAACCTCTTATAGCTATAGTTAGTATACTTACCCTATATTAACTTTTTTATAGATAACAAATAACTAATAACTCCTTCTATAATAATTTTATACCCTTACGCCTTTATACTTTTATAATTATATATAATTTGAATATTTTGAGATATTTAATTACTACTAACTATAGGTATTCTATTTGAATATTTATTACAACTTTAATATTTACAATCTTAACATCTTCTAAACTAAGTTCTATCTATTCCTAAGAGGAAACTTTATATTACTAATATAAAAGTTCTCTACTATTAATATAAGCTAACTTATAATCTCTATATAAATATAATAAGACTTAGCCTATTCTTGTTAGTAAATACTCTTAATATATTAATTAAGTATAACTAATATATAAATAATACTTATATAGATATAAATACTTCTAATATAACTAGATGGCTTTTAAAACTTCTATAATTATATTATTATAATACTTTAAGATATCTAGTAATTAGTATTATAATAGTATATTAATACTAAAGTATTATCTAATTAATACCTAGTTTCTAATATTATTAGCTTAGTATAATAGGTTATAGGTTAGCTAGATAATATTCTTTTATATATCTATAGGTTACTTATTAATTATAATATGTAGAATGATTTTATTAAAACTTATTCTAATAAAATAATAGTTTTAATTATAATAATTATAGCTAGATATTTTTATACTTATTCTATAGTATTCTTTTTATAAATAGCTATATAGATTTTAAAGAGATTTTAGTTCTATTATAAAGAATATAGAAAAGTGATAAATTATAAAATACCTAGTTCTTATAGATATTCTATTTTATTCTATCTTTAAGAAGTTCACAAAGGTTCTTAACCTTACAATCTTAGTAATTACTTTTAGCTATATATATTAAGCCCTAGCTTTAATAAAGCTCTTCCTAATTATTACTATGGGGTCTTCTACTACTATAGAATTAAATATCAAAACCAGAAGTATAATTATCTATAATAATAGGTAATTATTTTATTACTATTTTAACTAGTTATAAACTAGTATTAGCACGAATACTATTATCAAGTAAAATTTATAGTTAAATCTATATATAGGGTATAGAACTTAGATATTATTCCAAGTATAGAGCAAAAGTAACTAAATATTAGAATATAAGTCTTTATAATATTCTATCTTTAGATAGTTATTAATATCCTATTTATACTTATCTTACTCCTATAGTTTATAATTCTATACTTAGTCTTATTATATAAAAAGTAAATTCTTATAATTTATAATATAATTGATATATATATAGTTCTCTAGCTTAAGATAAGTATAATATTATCTAACTTATTGGTATTTTACTACTAATTATTTAATATTAATAGAGTTAATAGTCCTATTTATCTTACTATTTATAAAGATAAGAATAATTAGAAAAACTATAAACTTATATATAAATATTTATATCTCCTATTTTATATTAATTTACTAATATACTATTATTAGAATTCCTATAATTGTTTAGCTTTTATTATAATATCTCTAGTTTTAAGAATTAAAACTTTGAATTTTTCTATTTCTCTTTTTAAATCTAAATATAATTAGTAGAAGTAGATAAAAACTTCTCTCTTATTCTATTTAAATCTAAATATATCTATATCTAATATAATATTAACTATTTAATATAATACTATATAGATAACTAATACTCTCCTTATTATACTTCTTTAAGTTTCTATTTATATAA
>QAPF01000499.1:0-27043 GCA_004367935.1 Colletotrichum sidae | reverse complement strand
TATATATATATATATATATATTATAATCTAGATATAAATATTACGAATAGAAATAACTAGTTACATACTATTTATACAATTAATTAATTATAATATTTACTAGTTATAAACTAATATTAAAAGTAGATAATATATTACTTATTATATTATATTAAATTAGAAATATTTAAATTAGTTTTACTGAGAGTTTTCCTATATTTTATTCTAATTTATTATTCAGTAATCGAATTATTTAATTATATTAATTCCTACTTAATATAGTAGTTTAATATCTAGCTAGCTCTTACTATTATAATAAGAATAATAAGTTTGAATCCTATAATAAGTAAGTATAACTAGCGTTCCTACTAGTTATATAAACTATATAGTAATTACTACTAACTAGTAGTTCTTACTACTAGCTATTAATAACTAGCGACTATTAACAACTAGTAATAAGTACTACTAGCTAGCTAGTATTAGTATTATATAATTATAATCCTTTAAAGAAGTAATTATAATAAATAGGCTTATACTTTTTCTTTTTATTAGTAATTATATTAACTAACTATATTTACTTTTTAAAGTTTTTTCTATTTAAATAGTTCCTTAGTACTAGTAGTATCTATAGGGTAAATAAAGTAAGAGCTAACTACTAGGTATAGTTTTTTTAAAAAAGTCCCGAGAGGCATGTGACTTTAAATAGATCAAAGACCTTTAATATAACCACAAATTATTAATTATACTAATATTTTAGAACTCTTAGAAGAGTTTGAAAAGAGATATTATTATTCTCAAGAAGTTTCATTTAAATAAGTATTCAAAAACTATTATTAATCGTTATATCAATTTATATTTGAAATATATTATAAAATCTCTTTATCTCTTTTTAATTGAATCTTAAATTATTTAAAGTTTCAAATTTACTATATAATAATTCAAAAGAGTTTCAATTTTAAAAGTAAAAGATCCAATATTCTTAGGTATCTATTAAGTAGTTTTATTATAGATGACCTATTTGTTAGAATTAAGTAGATTGATTTGGTTTATCATATTAAGCTTTAGTTTAATATTTAAATTGAAATACTTCTACATATTTTAATTAGTTATATAGAATTATAGTATGATATACTAATAGTTCAAACTAGAGCTATTAGTTAGCTTTAATTTATATTGAAATAACTAATATTCAAGTATACTATCTTTAAAGAATTTATTGAAGAATTAATATAATAAATTAAAAAGGATTTCTTTGATATTTATTACTTAAGAGTAGTTTAAAGATCAATTGAATATTACTAAACTTATAACTATGATAAATAAATAATATAGTATGTAGTCTAAATATAGCTTATAAAAATATAATCTATTTGAATTAAGATGAAATACTTGAATGTATATAAATTGACTCGTTAGGGTTTACTTAAGTTAGTATAGCTGCTTAGTAGACTCTATATTATATTTATTCTTACAAACTAGAAATTTTTTTAATAGTTCTATTCTTATTATAAATACTAGTATCATAAATAATAATATTAATTCAAAAGAGTCCTAAATATATATTATATATCTTTTTATAGGTTTAATAGTATAGTAAATTATTGAATAAAATACTATTATTACTTTAATAATTAAAGTAGATCTTTCAGTATTATCCTAAGTCATTCAAAACCCTATTCCTACTAGTTAACTTATTATAATATTCTAAATAGACTTCAGAATAAATCTATTTAATAGTGTGATGGGGTTGGGTCTATAAGTAGCTGTAGTTATATAATATAAGTAGCCTTATACTAATCTCTAATATAAATAGTATAGTTCGTTATATATAAATAAAGGAATTAACTTCTTTTTTCTTCAGAACGTAGGACTTACTATTTAAATTATATTATGTTTTGTACTTTTGATTTATAAATGATATTCTACTTTTATTAAATAGTGTTCTAATATTTTCTATCTATTTTTACGCTCTATATAAAATCACATATTTATAAAATATATACTACTTATTCTAATTTTATAGCTAGGGGTAATTAGTTAGTTTTAGTCTATCTGAACCTTCTTAGCTATAACCTATTTTAATAATACTTAGAAGTAGATTATTCTGCTCTTAACCTTTTAGGTTAGGATAGAGAGATCTTTCTATACTACTTTAATAAATGAGTTATTAATAAAATATAAAGAAAATATAATATATCATTTTATAATTTAAAGAAACCCTGCTTAATGTAGTAGTTTAATATCTAGCTAGCTTTTACTATTTTATAATAAGAATAGTAGCTTTAAATCCTATAGTGGATAATTACAACTAATAAGTATATACCTTCTGATTATATAAACTAAGTATAGTAACTACTACTAATTATCAGCTACTACTATTAGCTATGAATAGTTAGTAACTATTAATAGCTAGTATTAAGTATTACTAGCTAGTTAGTATTAATATTATATAAATATAATCTTTTAAAGAAGTAGTTATAATAGATATAGACTTATATATACCTTCTATATTTATTGGTAATCATATTAACTAACTATATCTACTACTTGAAGTTTCTTCTATTTAAACAGTTCTTCAGAACTAGTAGTATCTATAGGATAAATAAGGTAAAAGCTGATAACTAGGTGTAACTACTTTTAAAAGGTCCCGGAGAGATAAATAACTTGAAATAGATCAGGGACATTTAATACAACTAATTATAATTTAAAGAAAAGATTATATTATAAGGAAATTTACTAAAAAAAACTATTTATAAACTTATATTAGACATAGGATAACTAAATAATAATTATATTTATATTCTTAGAACTAATAAATTTCTTATAGACTTTAAAAACTCCTTAGAATAAAGCTTATATAATTGTATTAAATAAACTTTTATAATTTTATATTATAGGATTATATTTAGTAAGTCATTTATAGGTCTAGTATATAGATAAGTTAATTGATTCCCCATTAAATATAATAGAATATATTATATGCAATGATAATATTAAAGAGAATTAAAAAGTAGTTTTATGAAGCTGATAAGTATAATAAGATTAACCTATTTACCTAAAAGTAATCTTTAAAGATAATAAATATATTTATTGAATATTTCTAATATAGAGAAGATAGTTAAGTAGAGAGAGATTACTATAACTTAAATACTTCTTTATAGAAAAGAATGCTTTTTAGAAAGGATAATATATAAAATAGTTATATTCAGACTTTTAAATACTTCTAAAAATAGAGAAGACAGATAATATAAGAGTCGCTAAGAATTACTAATCTATTAGAATTCTCAAAATAAATTAATAAGATACTATATATAAAGTCTAATTAAAATATTATAGTATAAATATAAAAAAAGAATAAAAGACTACTTAAGAGACTGTTTCAGATACTATTCTTTATAATAATATAGAAATAAATTATTATTATCCTTTACTATAATTTTATAACTTAATTAAAATTAATATATAATAATTAAAAATAAAGATAATAACTATACTAAACTTAGTACTAAAGTTTCCTTCTTAATTCTAATTATAGTTATATTCTTAGAACTAGTTTTTAAAAATATCTAACTATAAGTCTCAAATATCTTAGAAGGCTTAGGTAATACTCCTTCTATCAATTTTGAATATAATAATCTAATTACTAACCTATCTTTCAAATTATAAACTAAGGCTCTATTAGGAAATACTAATATATCTATAAACATCTTAATAACTCTATTAATAAACTATATTCTAACTATAATTCATCATTTAATACTAGTAACAATACTCTAAATTTAACTTATTATAACTTTTATATCTCTTTAGTCTAAAAGAACTCTTAAGTTTATTAGTCATAATATCTCTCATTTTCTAGATAAGTTTAAAATATTGATAGGTTTATTTTATAAATCTAAAGTTAATATAATGAAAAAAGTCTATATATACTATATTCTATACCTTAAGAAAGCTATAACTTTGATTATAATAAGTAAAACAACTTAGGTTAGAGTTAAAGAGACTTTCTTAACTATATATAAACTTATAGATCTAACTACTAACTATAATTCTAATAAAAAACTAAAAGTTCTTATACTAGAGACTTACTAAAAGAAAATGATTTAATAGAAATTACTCTTTTACTAACTATTATTAATAACTTCTACATTCAAACTTCAACTTAAAGAAACCTAGAACTATTTAACTAAGAATTAATATATATTACTATATATAAAGTACTTCTAAAAGTACTCAAGGAAATAGCCTGGAATATTTACTATAAATTCTACAAGCTTATTAATACTAATTAGAAGACTTTTAAAGCTACTCTTATATAGTAAAGAAAAGACTAGATTTTGATAAAATAATTTATAAAATAATTAAAAACTTCAGCCTTCAAAACGCTTTTACTAATCTCAACAAAATTAATTTTAATAAAACTTAAAGTAACTTAAGTATTAAAAAAGATGAAATTAGTTAGAAAAAGAATTACTATAAATATAGAAGAATTAGTAGATATCCTAAAAGAATTTTAAATTAATAATACTAATCTTTCTATAGAAGATTAGATATTAGTAGTCTATAGTATTATTAAGTAATAAAATTAGTTATTAACTTATATAGAGACTTATACTATATTAATTAAATTAAGCTTGACTTATTCTTCTTATGTAATTAATTTATAAGTATATAATAAGGGTAGTTTTAAGAGATCTTAGTATAGTATAAAAAGATATATAGTAGCTAAGTACCTCTATTTACTTATTTTAAACCCTAATACTAACCTACTAATACTATAAACTACTAATAATATAGAAAATTAGAATACTATATAATAATTTATAATGCTCTAGTTATTTATTAGACTTATAATATCTATTTCTATATATAGAACTTTTATTATATTAACTATTAGAAAGATAATATAATTCTAATAGAAAATAGTATTATTAATAAAAGATATTAAAAGAACTAGGAAGATGGTAAGATAGTTCTACTCTATATTACTTAGAGATTCTAAATCTTTGTAAGAGAAACTAAAGAAGCTAAAGAAATTAAATTATAATTATTCTCTAATTCTTTATAGCTTTTTTAAAATTATTTAGTTACTTTTACTCTATACCTAGAATGGTATCTAAGCTTTATACTCTATATATAGATTTAACTATAACTTTTACCTGATAATAGTATTCATACTAATACTAACTTATAACTAGTTAAAATAGTAATAAAATTACTTATTATTACAAAAAAATATACCCCTAGTTTTAATATTTAACTTTATAGTAATAGAAGACTTCATAGTAGTTATCTATATAAAGAGAACCTTGTTAAAACTAAGGCTTAATATATATAGTTAAAAGTAATTACTAAAGTTATAGGGTTAAGAACTTTTATAAACTTCTTAAAAATAGAATAAAATAGAATACTTATAAGAACTAGGTATTCTATAATCTATCGTTTTTCTATATCTTATCCTTAGTATGACTTAGTAGCTAGAGTAGTAATATACTATATCTTTATAATAAAATTAAAATCTCTTTAAAATCTATATAGCTATTTATAAAAAGAATATTATAGAATAAGTATAGAAATATCTAGCTATAATTATTATAATTAAAACTATTAATATATTAGATTAAACCTTAATGAAATTATTCTAAATATTATAATCAATAGGTAGCCTATAGATATTTAAAAGAAAGTTATCTAGTTATTTTATAAGTTATTGTATTGAGTTAGTAATACTAGAGATTAAATATTAATTAAATAATTTTTTAATAGTAATTTCTTACTATAATACTAATTACTAAATGCTTTAGAATATTATAATAATATAATTATAAGAGTTTTAAAAGTTATTTAGTTATATTAGAAATATTTATATTTATATAAGTATTACTTATATATTAGTTATACTTAATTGATATATTAAGATGATTCACTAATAAGAATAGGCTAAGTCTTACTATACTTATAGAGAGATTATAAGTTAGTTTATATTAATAGTAGAGAACGTTTATATTAATAGTATAAAGTTTTATCTTAAGAGTAAGTAAGACTTAGTTTATAATACCGATATTAAGGTTATAAATATTAAAGTTTTAATAAATAACTTAATAGAATACTTATAGTTAGTAGTAATTAAAGATGTTGAGATATTTAAATTATATATTAATAGCTATAAAGGTGTAAAAGTATCAGGTTATTACAAAAGGAGCTATTAGTTATTTATTATTAAAAAGGTTGATATAGAGTAAATATACTAGTTCTTATAACTATAAGGGGTTTAACTCTAGATTAACTAGGGGCTAGTTATAATAATTAGTAGGGGGATAGGAGGGCTGAAGTTATACTTCAGGAAGTAATATATCTACTAATAGTTGTAGTAGATTTCGAGCTATTAGCCCCTCCCTTTTAAGAATAAAACAAAATATTAGATTTTAATTAATAAAACTAATAAGCAGTTTGCTAGACAATAGTATTAGAAGTAAGTAGAAGAAGTCTATATTATATTTAATATTATAATATTCAATCATATTTAAATTATTATAATAGATAAGAAATTTAAGATAATACTTAGAAATATAGTAGTAATAAATAGATCTAAACTAATATTAATAAGTTTATACCTTATAAATTATACAAACTTTAATAAGAACTATTGATAGACTAATATAATAAATAGTATAACGTTAGACTGTTATAGTCTAAACTTAGAATTACTGAATTAGAATAAGATAATAATAAGTTAATACTAGTAATATATAATATTCCTTAAGAAGTAAATTCTATTAGATAGATATTAGAATAACTTACCTTTATAATACTACTAGTAGATATTAAAAATTAAGCCTTAGCCTATTATATTTATTTTAGGAAAATTAGGAGATAAGTTTTAATTTTAGACGACTTACTATACAAAGCTTAACCTATATATACTTAAGTTAATTATAAATATATTTAGTCTATTACTTAGGATATTTAGAATAATTAGTAAATAAAAGAAGTATTTATCTTAGTTGAAAAAAGATTTATAGATATATCTAATGGTATTAATAATAAGAAAAATGTAATCTAAGTATAGATTAATTAATAGAATTAATAGCATACTATTAAGCTATCAAAACTATAGTTTATACTAAATAAAAATATAGTATTAGCCTTACCGCTTAATTTATAGACCTAAATAGCATTAGTTACTTAAGTCTATAATATAGATATTAAAGTAGTAAGAACTATAAGAAGATTAGCTAGAGTAATAAGGAGTATAGTTACTAACTTTACTACAGTTTATAATTCTATTATAACTTATTTCTAAGTTAATATCTACCTTATAGTCTTAAGGAATTCAAAATTCTAAAAGATTATTAATATTAGATTTCTAATTAATATTATTTCTAAAGACTATATCTAAAAGGCTAATCCATTTAAACAAATTATACCTATATACTTAAAGCTATAAAGGTTATAGATATTAGGTATACTATAGATTTTCAAAGTATAATAAAAGAGAACATCTATATTAGGATTTATTGTATCTTTAATATTAGGTTTTATATTATACTAAAAGGGATTATAATCAAAGATTTGACTCTTAAAATACTATTTATTATTAAGATATATATAATATTATAATATATACTTAATTAAATAGTTAGATAGATTTAATCTAGAAGTATTTACCTAAATATCCTATTATCTTTTTATATATATATACCTTGATAGCGAAACTTTAAAATATTATATTAGACTTTTCAAACTTTAACTATATCTAATATATATATTTTCTTCCTTCTTCTATAGAAGAGGGAAACTAAAGGCTACTATTAAGACTTATGAAATCATAACTAGTAAATAAATCATAAAACAAGAAAACTAGTATAAAATAGAATATATATTACTCTTGAAGCTATTACTTCTACCTAAGTTTAATATATTAAAGGATATAGAAGAATTATTAGATAATAATAAAGAAGTAATTATAATAATAGATACAATTAATAAAGAATTTAAAGTAATCTTAGAGGTTTTAATTTAAAATATTATTAAACTAAAACTAGAAGGAATCTATAGTATTATTACTTTTCTAGAGAAGTATAGCCTAGAATATTTATCCTATAAAAGATAATACTTCTATAATCTTTATAAATTCTTATGATATACGTAAAGAGTTTAGAAGAAATTTCAAGAGATAGAAGAAGTCTTGTTATAAAGAATAAGAGATTTTAGAAATAGTAAATACTATATTTAAAAAGAAGAAGAATATACTACAAGAAGAAATAGTAATAACTAATACTTAAAATAAACTTATAGAAGATATTAATACTATATATAAAATAAACAATAAAAAGGTCTAGCTTATAGATAATATGCTGTTAAATAGATGAATATTAAAAAGAGATTTAAAATAGAAATTAAAAGTATAAAAAGAAGTAAAAAAGAATATTACTAATAAGTTTACAATCTGATTCATAGATATAATTATACTAATATTTTCAAATATTCCTCCTAAAGAATATTTAATATTAAAATAACTATCCCTAATTTTAAATAAACTTAATTATTTATATATTCTAAAAAAGAACTTCTTATAGAAATCCTAAGAGTAAGAGAGAAAGTATGAGCTGAAGACTTTAATTATTATAAGACAATACTAAACTCTATTATACTACTTTGAGTAATTAAGATACTCCTTTATAAAATATACTAAATTAAGTTAATTCCCATCCTAAAAAGTCTAATAAAGAATATTCTTAAAGTCTTAACAATATATATTCAGAATAATATATTAGAATATAGTTATACTACCTATAGAAACCCCTTCTTCTTAATACAAAAAAAAGATAATAAGATATAACTTATTAATTTAGTACTAAAGATTAATATTATTACCTTTCGAAATATAAAGCTCCTTCTAGAAGCTAATAAACCTTTAGAACGTTTTAGTATATATAAAGTATTATTATTTTTAGATATCCTTTCTAAATATAATTAGATTCTACTAAATTTTGAAAGTAGAAACTTAATGATATTTATAAGACTATTTAAATTCCTATAATACTACATTCTTCTTATAACAAATATAAACTTAGTTGTATAATTTATAAGGATTATAATAAAGATCTTTTCTAATTCAATTTCATATTACTATAAGGTCTTTCTAAATAATATTATAATTAAAGGGTAAATAATAACTTATAATAAGGAAGATAACTTATATTATCTTAGTATTTATAGATATATTTTGGAATATACTCAGAATATTAATAAAGTTCTAATAAATATCAAACTTATAAATTATATCATTATAATTATAGAGTCTCAATAAGTATAATAGATTACTTTAAAAATTCGTTATATCTATAAAACTTATAGATAACAGCTTGAAGAGTCTAAAGTTATAAAAATTAAAAAATAGAAGTCTTATAATAATATTTTAAAAGTCAGATTATTCCTTAAAATTATAATATTTTATTAAATATAAGTCTAAAATTATTCTACTATAATAAAACTATTTAATAACTTATTAAAAAAGAACTTTCCTTTTTAATAGGAATAAGAATAAAATACTATTATAAAATAACTTAAGAATAAGTTTTATAGCTCTCTAGTATTTATCTCTATTAACTATAGCTCTATAAATAGTTAAATCTATCTAATAGTAGATATTAGTAGTATAAGTTGGGGAGTAATATTTGAATAATTTATTAAATAAAAGTAACTTACTACTTATTTCAAGAGTAGCTTATTTATAAATATAAACCTTGATTATAATATTGATAAGAAAGAACTTTATAGGATATTAAAAGTATTAAAACGCCTAAGAAACTGCTTCTATAAGTAAAGCCTTTTATTAGAGACTAATATAAAGATACTAGTTGCCTAACTTAATACTATTACTTTTAATCTACTAGGGGTTTTAATAATATAATAAGTATTATAGATTAGAATATTTAACTTCGAAATTAAATATATTAGTAGTATAATCAACTTAATGGCTAATAGGCTTTCCAAGAAGCTATTAGGATTGTCTAATTGAGATAATAAATAAAGTAAGAATAATATTAATAACTAGATTAACACATAAATCTTGTTTATAGATATAACTATTAGACACTTCTTTAAAAAAGTATTATAGGAGAGATTTAATATATTAAAGAAATATTCAACTTATAAGTTATAATTAATAGGAAAAGCTAGATTGATAAGGCTTTATTACTTCTAATAATAGTATTAGACTATTTATAGATCTAGTTAAAAGAGATTAAATAAATTACTTATTACTTAGCAATACTAAAGAAGCTACTTAGAATTAATTCTAGCTAGTTTAAAACTTTTAGATAAAAGGTTTTAACTTTTTAGTTATAAGATAAGTTGCTATTTACTGAATTAATACTATATCATATTATTCTTCAATATATAATTAATAAGGAAGAATTCTAAAGATAACTAATAGTAGTAATATATAATAAGAGTAGATATTAAGATAGAAAAGCTATATATAAGAGACTGATAAACTATTATTACTAGTTTAATATATATAAAGATATAAGAGAAGTAGTTAAATACTATCTAGATTGCTAAATAAAGATAGTTTATAGAATAAGTAACCTCTATAGATTTACTACTCTTTAAGGGCTTCCTTTTAACTATATTTATATAAATATCTAAAGAATAAAAACATAATATCTTATTGAAACTAGAGATATATTTACACACTAACAAAAACTTAGTGACTTTTCAAACCTACTTTAAAAACTATTATAAATTTCTTTTAAAAAGAAGTTATTATATATTATAATTTTTATAATATTCTTATCATAAATAGAAGGCTTAAGAATGAAAAGTATATTATTAGGTTTAATAAGAAGTACAGCCTTAAGCATAAGATTACTTCAACTTATAACTTATAAGTTAATAGAATAATCAAAGTTAGGTATTAACTATTTACTTATATATTATTAACTTAGCTATAAAATAATAGTAGTAAAAGTCTAAGGCTCCTTCTTCTTACTATCTTATTTATAGACTAAATAATAATTAGAGTTTTAATTAAATTTACTTTATTCTATTTAAAATATAATTATGAAATAGTTATACTAATAGAAATCCCTATATTAAAGTAGAAGGTATTAGACTGAATGTTAGTTAAAATACTTAAAGAGGAAATAGATATGAAGATTATTATATTCATATAGTTAGATAGAAAAAGAGAAATAGTAGTACTAATAATCATGAATTAAGATACAACAGTAATAGAAGAATTTAATAAGAAGAGAATAAATATTCTATAATACAATTAATTAAAGCCTAGTAATATAATTCTAATTTATAATATAGAATAAGTAATTGATAAGCCTTCAAATAAGAAACTGAAATATAAATAAATAGGGTTTTTTGAATATATTTATAAGTCTTAGATTCTTATTTATATTAATTTAAAACCCTTTTAAATAAGGAGATTACCAGAACAATATATAGAGGGAATAAGTTATAAAAGTAATTTAGACTTCTTAGGGGTATTAGGAACCTTTAGACTTAAATATTTACAGATCTGATTTAGAGAGAGAATTAGCTAAAGTTTTCTTAATTTAAAAAGAATTCATAATAGATAAAAAAGAAGAAGAAGAAGAAGAGGAGGAACTTATAGTCTTAGGTAAGACTATAAATAATATTTCAAAAGGTCTAATAATTTAATAAAAAGAATATTTTATAAGTATTAAATATTTAGTAGAAAAGATATCTTAAGATTTTAAGTTTGAAGTATGAATTCTAGTAATAGTCTTATTATTAAAAAGTTAATACTAAGATATAATAATTTAATAAGTATAAATATAGTAAATATTTACTGAAAAAGATATATATAGATTTATAAAAAAGTTTTTATATATTTATAAGTTATTCCTATTATTTCTGTTTTCTTCTTTCTGTTGATTTTAATTTATATAATTACAACTTAGCTATTTTAATAATTCTTACTAACTAGAAGACTCTTAATTTAACTTAGAAATCCCGTAGTATAATAAGTAGATAAAAAGATTATAAAGTAGGAATAATCTCAACTTTAATATAGTAGATAATTATATGTAATACCTATTTTTAATAGAGCTAACTAGGTTTAAAGATTTTAGTAATATCTAGCTAAGCTTACTTTTACTTTTAACTAATTAATACTTATATTTATAGGCCTATTATGCTAAGAAAAAGAATTTCCTTATGGATATAAGAGGGCTATACTAAAGATAGTAATAGATAGAAGTTTTAATATAAATCTTTATTTATAATAATTAAATTGTTTTTTTAGTAAGAAATAGAGATATTTCTAATCAGTAAGATATAAATCTTAATACTTAAGGAAGAAGAATAGCAATATTTATAAAGAAATTATTCAACTAAAGAATAATAGATAAAGATAAAAATATAAATATAGTGGTATATTATATATTCAGCTCTCTATCTAGTAGGTAGCCTTATATAACACCTAGTATTAAATCTCTATAATAAAAGAAAGCCTAGTAATATACTATAGCTTATATATTTCTCTATAGGTAAATATAGTAAAAAGGACCTAGTAGTATAATATTTAGTTTAAACTTAGCTCCAACCTAGAAATTACATATATATAGATAATATAAAGTAATAGAGTAACAACTAGGTATATAAACTTATTAGTATAAGTTGCGTGATAGTCTCTAGAAAGTATAGGCTAGTATATACTATATTGATATACCAGCGGGTTGTAGCTTGATATACTAGTAGTAGCTTTGAAGTATTAAACTTACTATAGTAATACTTATAATATTAACTCATACTAACTAGCTACTAATAATACTACTAATACACCTTAATAATACCAGCCTTATAGATAAAAGAAAGCAATAGACTAAAACTAGCTTTCTCTTTATTCTATAATAATACTACTACTACTAATAATAATAATAATAATAAGAATGTTATTATTATACTCAACCCCTATAACTTCAATATAAATATTAATCTTATTAAAAGTATTAATAATTATAAGGATAATAGCTACTTTTATAAAGGTTTAAATAAATTAGTATTATATAAAAACAACTTTACTATCCTCTCTAGTCTTCTTAAAATAGCTATAGTTAAATTTAGCTTTGAAATATTACTAATAAATAAAACTATTAGTATAACTAAGAAGTATAAAATTAAAAGAATAAAAAAGAATCTAGCGTTTAAAAGTAAGGTATTTAGTGATAATTCTAAATACTTTAAATATATATTAGAAGTAGCTTATTAAGTACTACTTCATTCTAAAAAGATATATATATTAAAATCCATAGTAGTTGCTAGTTAATAGTTAGAAAGATTAAAATGATCTAAGGTTAGAAATATTATACTAATTTAAAGATCTAAAGTAACTATAGCTATAGCAGTTAGTATAAAGTGGGTTGGAATATAGGTCCTAGCTGGGTGCTAAATGTTCTCTATATAAAGTAAAAAGCTTATATAAATATATACTTATTATTAATTTCTTTTATTTAAACTATTCTTTTATGTTTTATAATTTATTCTATTACTTATAATAACTAAATTATATTTATAAGTATATTAAATAAAAACCCCCTTCTTTCTCTTAGCAGTCTAATCTCTAACCTATAAAGAAGTATTATTCTTCTATTAGAAGCTAATACTTCTTAATAAGAAAAAGAAAGTTAAATATAAAAAGAGGATTATATATAAGAGAATAAGCTGAGAAGGTAAAAAAGACTTTAGAAATATTTAAATACTCTTTCTACTAAGGAAATAGTATATCTTACTACTATTTAAAGTTGAATATAGTAATTCTACTAATAATAGGTTTTTTTAAATTTCTAAAGAACTTTAAACTTTAGAATAAAGAGGCTATTATACTTACTACTAGAATATTACATCTTATCTATATAATAGAAGCTAAAACTAAATCTCTTATAGATAGTATTAAAATTAAAAAGGATAAGTATTCTAAATCTTATACAAAAAGGAATTAGTATAAAAGCCATTGAATAAAGAGATATATTTAAAATATAAATTGAAGATTTAAGAACTAGTTTATTTATTATAAGTTATATAGGTATACTTTTTATAATAACTATAAGATATAACATTTTAACTATTATTCTTCTAAATAAAAAGATTATAAATAGTAGTAAGATATTAAAATAACTTATAAACTTAGGATTTAGACTGATAAGTAATACTATAATAGATAAATACTTAATAATGAAGTATAAATATTCCCTATATATATTCTTAAAGAGCCTTATAGTTATAAAGTCCCATAAGGACTTATTAAAAGTTTACCTATATCTATATAAAGAATTTATAATTATAAACCTAATAAGTAAAAGTAATTTTAAAATACTTGTTCTATAATATCTTCAATTTGAGAAATATAAGATTAGTAAAAGCTTTAGAAGATATTTCTATTAGAATGAATAATAATATAACTTAGATTAAAGAAAGATTACTTATAGAAACCTTAGAAAGATTAATTAAGACTTATTATAATATATTATTAGTAATTTCTAAAAGAGTATAGAAGTTTATATTGTGAATTAAATAGACTTTATAAAATCTTTTGAAAAATTATATATATAAAGTATTAGTTACCTTACTAGGAAGAAGGTAATGAAATTAAAATATAATAATAAGATAACTTATAGATAAAAAATAATAAAAAGAAGAATTAAAATATAGTTAATAAAAAGAAAGAGACTAATTGATTCGAAGAAGAAGCTTTCTTTATATACCCTAAATAGTAATAAGAATCTTTTTATCTAAATAATATTACTATTTACTTATTATTCTCAATAGGAATAATAATTCACTCTTTTTTAGACTTAAATTAATAATAATTCACTCTTTTATAAACCTATACTTATAAAAAGGGATAGTTTTACTATAAAGAAAAGATTTTAGAATTTCCCTATATTATTATATATTATAAATTTAAAATCTAGTAAATTTATAACTTAATACTTCTCATTATTTCTCTTAATATTAATAATACAACTTAGCTTTATAAATTACCTCCTTATTATATTTAATCTATAGTAATCTAATGTATTGGAAAAATTACTAATTATAGCTACTTACTATAAGTATTAAATTAATCTTAATATTGATAATCTATAATTTGTATAGTTCTAAATAAATCAATAAGCTTATTAATAAATACTCCATTATATGTATCTTATTAATCCTTAATCTTTAATTATCAGAAGTTCTAGAAAATCTGTAAGATAGTTAGCTCTTTAAATAATACTTAAATAGTAGTAACTAAGTTTTATACTTTAAAGTAGGAGTTTATAATAACTAACTTCTAGATCTTTAGTTTAGTATTAAGTTTAATTATCTCTATGGATATTAGTTAGAAGTATAATAATAAGAAAACTACTTTTTAATATCTTTATATAAATAACTAATAAACTAACTTTTCTAGTATTATAATATTTCTTAGTGTTAAAATATTAGGCTATAGGTATTTACCCTATAGTAGTACTCAACTTACTATTAAATATTCAGTAGAATATTCTACCTCGTTCTTTTACAGGGTACTTACCAGTAATTAACATTTACATGCGTAATTACTAACGTAAGCCTGTATACTAGAATATTCTAATAATTACTAATTAGAATATTCTAGAACTAAGCATAATACTATAAAAAAAGGCTTTTATGCTCTCTTTTAATATATAATTAGATCAACTAACTATAACACTCTTTTACTAAATATTACTATTATTTACTCTTTTATACTATATACTCTTTCCCTAAGAATATCTAATATATATACCTTTAACATAAAGTATCACTTTACTAAATATAGGCTACCTACTTACCTACCTTTCAACAAGTTATAAGCCCAGGGTTTTATTACTTATATTATTCTATCGAATCTCGAGATCCTCTTAATTGAATTATATAAAACTCAATAATCAAATTATCCATTATATCTCGAAAAAATTCAACTATCTATATCAACTAATATAATATTCAATATAGTAATATTACATATATTCATTTATCAAAACCTCCCCTTTTTCACTTACTAATAACCCTAGAGTTACTACTTCAACATTACCCTACTCCCTTTATAGGGTACTTATTTAACTTATTTAAATCAACTTTTTAAAAATCGAAAAAACCGATTTTCTATATTAATAATACTACTTAGCTATCAAGTAGTATTTTAACCTTACTATTTAGCTAAATTCTTAGCTACTTTCAGAAACCTTTTAGCTAAAAATACACTATATTTATAGTTATAGCTAATATTATTAAGGCTATTATAAGCTGTTTAATACCTAAAAAACAGAGGCTAATAGGTACTAAAAACTAGTCTACCTAGTTCTACTCCTTAAAGCTTTATTTTAAGCTTTTAAAATTATTCAATTTTTTCAAAAACGAAGAAGCCTATAAAGCTATAACCGAAGAACAAAAAGTTCAAACTCTATTACTTATACAATAAAATATTTCTATAAAGCTTTTAAGCCTTATTTTCAATTCATAAAACCCCTATCTAGCTATAACTACTTTAAAGGCTAGCTATAAAGGCACTGGTCCTATATTATAACAATAGCTATATCTCGAATTTCACACTATAAAATTCGAGAATTACAACTCCCTTACCGAATTTATTAATACTTTTAAAAACTACTTATCTAAGTTAGTTATTATAGGTACTAATATAGACGATATCAATCAAAAAACCATTTTTATAGTAGCTTTACAGCACTCTTACCCTATATAGTCAGAACGTCAAAGGTCTAATTTAAGGCTAGAAGAGCCTCCTACCTTATAGGCTCTTATAACTAATATTTTAGACGAAAACCATAGGGAATTCAATACCCCTATACAAAACAGCTTTACTAAAAAGCCTTTCAGAAGGTCTATTATACTTAATCCTTCTGAAAGATCCGAAAAATCTAAAAACAGATCTAAAAACCCTATTTATAGTACTAAAAAACACGCTAAAGAAGGAAAATCCTACCGAAAGGATTATTCAAAAAATTCAAAACCTTCTAATAAGCAACAAAAACCTACCTCTAAAGCTTTTATAACCTCTACAGCTTCAGTTATACTAACTAAAATAGAACCTAAAAGCTCTATAAACGAGGTTTTTACAGTACCTAAAAGTACTATTTATTAGGAAAATTCATTATTAAATACTAAAAAGCCTTCTAAGCCCTCTAAGAAGCCTGAAAATACAGTACCTCACCCCAATAAAAATCGCTAGCTTTATAATACAAGCTCTACTATTCATATAGCTAATAGCCTTCAGTTTTTCACTGAAATAGACACCTTACAGAACCTAACCTCTATATTTACAAGTAGGGGTCCTGTAAATCCCTCTAGTATAAATACTATAAAACTACCTATTTACTATAAGAATTCTATAAATCCTATAAAATTAACTAATACCCTTTATATTCCAGAATTTCTAATCAATATTTTTTCTAAAGTATTACACTATAATAAGGGTGGTTTTATTAGGGATAATGTCCTATATAACACTAAAGGCAACCTTTTTATAACTCTAAATTTATAGTATGGGTTCTATTTACCTATAGCTATAAAAGAGCTTATAGAACCTTTACCTACTAAAGGCTACTATAATTCTCAGCCTTTTTGGAAAATACAAAAGGAAATTTTCCAAAAATATAATATAACTGTTATACCTACACTAAAATCAACTAAATTTATAGATAATTCTAATTATAGTTTAGTAGGGTCTACAGTATCCACTAACTATAATACAGAACCTTCTAAAAATTTAATTAATTTATCTACTAAATTACAGAGCCCTACTCAAGTTACAGAAGGCTCTATAGCAGATTTCGAAGCTTTTATAGTTAACCAGGCTTCTAAATTTAAAACCAAATCAACTACTATCACTATAGAGTAACATCATCACCTAAAGCATTTAAGTTATCCCTTTTTAGCTAAAATAACTAAAATTATAGAAGGGATACCTATCAATCAGCTAAAGGAAGCTGATTTACAATGTTCTAACTGTACTAAAAGTAAAATTATAAGGCAACAGTTAAAAATTAGCTATAATAAGGCCATTAAACCACTTTATCGAATCTGTATTAATTCAATTAAAGTAAGCCCTACTAGTAATACAGGGAATAATTACGCTATTCCCTATACCAACAATTACAGCTCCTATAAAGCTATAGATTTTACAGCTAAAAAAGACAAAATCTTTAGCTGTATTATAGCTCAACTAGAATACTTTAAAACTCAATTAGGAATTTATCCTAGTACTCTACGCCTCGATAATAGCCGAGAATTTAACCCTAAACTTTTAGAAAGTTATACTAAAGAAAGGGGTATTATTATAAAAACCTCAGTACCCTATACCCCTAAACAAAATAGTATTACAGAATATACTAATAGAGTTTTAATAGAAAAAACCCATACTATTTTACTTTCAGAAAGGCTACCCCTCTATATTTAAGACGCTATTATATCTACAGTAGTTAAATTAGTTAATTTAACTACTATAACAAGACTTTCAGTTACCCCCACACAGGCTTTACTAGATTTTTTCTTTCTAAAAAAAATAATAAGCCTAACCTAGGGGACTTAAAACCTATAAGTACTAAAATTTTAATATATTACCCTTCTGAAAAACATAAAAATAGTAATAAATTCACTATTTTTATAGAAGAAGGCTTTTTTATATCCTATAAGGATACTTCTAAAATCACTCTTATTTTTATACTAACTAGACTTTATAAATCTAGATTAATATTTATAACTCATTTTAAATTCATTAATACTATAGTAGGGGGGGTGCTTTCTACTATTTCAAACTCTAGTATTAATAATTTAAAGCCTATTATAGCAATTACAGAAGCCTTACCTCCTAAAAGGTCTTCTATACCCTATACTTTTACTACTTATTTAAAGCCTCAAACATTAAAACAAACTCTAAATAGTACTAAAAAAGATAATTAGCTTAAGGCTATTTATACTGAAATTAACTAGCTAATTAATCAAGGGGTTTTTAAAACTATTCCTACTAACCAGCTTTATAATAAAAATCCCACGAAAAAACCTATAGCTATAAGATAGATTTTTAAGCGTAAGCTTAACCCAGACAAGACTATAAGTAAATATAAGACCCGTTTAATAGCTAAAGGCTTTCAGCAAAAATATAATATAGATTATTTCCAAACCTTTGCTATAGGCTCTAATCTAGTTACTTTTAGAGCCCTTTTAGCTATAGCTACAGCTAAAAACTAGGAGATCCACCATATTGATATAGTTGGAGCCTTTTTATATAGGGATTTAGAGGAAGAGATTTATATTGAAATCTCTCAACTACCCCTTATTAAATTTTTCGAAAGATTTCCTAATTTAAATATTATAGGGTTTAACCCTACTATAGATCAGGTTTTATTGCTACTTAAGGCTCTATATAGACTTAAACAGAACCCTAAATAGTAGCAAAAGAAAATTCAGAAAATTCTACAGGATCTAGGATTTTTACCTTTAAAATCCGATAAGGCTACTTATTATAATAATAGCCCTAAAGATCCTATTTATTTAGTTACTTATATAGATAGTTTTTTAATTTTCAGAAAAAATCTAACCACTATAACTAAATTTAAATCTTCCCTTAGAAGATTTATTAATATAGAAAACCTAGGAGAGATATCACATCTTTTAGGGCTTAGTATAACTCGAAATCAAGCCCAAAAAATTCTACAGGTATCTTAAGCCTACTATATCAAGCAGTTATTATCTGAGAATAATTTAACTACTATAAAGTCTTCTAAATTCCCTCTTAATCCTAAGGTTTTAAAGGATTTATCTCTTATAGAAGAAAATCCTAATTATAACCCTAAAAAGGATTTACTACAATAATATTAACACTTAGTCAGTAGCCTTATATATACTATGGTTATAACTAGGCCTAATTTAGCTTTTTCAGTAACCTTTATTTATAGGTTTCTATATAAACCTACTAAAAAACTACTGAAAATAGTTATAAGTATATTTAGATACCTATTTACTACTACTAATTTAGTACTTACTTACAGAAGGGGCCCTACTATAAATTTAGTAAGCTATACTGATTCAGATTAAGCTAGCTACCATATTACTCGAAAATCTACTAGAGGCTATTTATTTACTATAAATAATAGCCCTATTTCGTAGAAATCGAAAAAACAGTCTATAGTAGCCTTATCTACTACTAAAGCCGAATTTAATAATCTATAGGAGACTATTAGAAAAGCTAAGTAATTACAAAGCCTTTTTACAGAGCTAAATATTCCTATAAAACCCTTAACTATTTATACTAATAATAGTAAGGCTTTAGCTCTAGCCTATAACCCAGAGTACTACCAGCGTACTAAACATATAGCTATAAACTATTTTTTCACTCAGTAAGAGGTTTTATTTGGTAATATAGAAGTTCGATATTTACCAACTTCTGAAATACCTGCTGATGGACTTACCAAACCTCTTCCTAGCCCTAAATTCACTGAATTTCTTAGGCTTATAAGCCTTACTAGTACTATAAGTACTCAGTAATTTTACTGATATTTTTAGCCTATTTTTAATACTATTATTCTATATTATAATACTAATACCCAAATTCAAGTATATCTCTTTAGGTACTATAGATTATTATTAATACCTTAATACCTTTTATAAAGTACCCAGATTGGTTACTTATAGTACCTATTATTTTATAGGGTACTTATTTAGGTATTTTTTTTTTAGGGTACTAATTACCCACTTTTTCACTTATTTATCTTTTACTACTATAAGGTAAAAAAAGGAGTATTAAAATATTAAGCTATAAGTGTTTACCCTATAGTAGTACTCAACTTACTATTGAATATTCAGTAGAATATTCTACCTCGTTCTTTTACAGGGTACTTACCAGTAATTAACATTTGCATGCGTAATTACTAACATAAGCCTGTATACTGGAATATTCTAATAATTACTAATTAGAATATTCTAGAACTAAGCGTAGTACTATAAAAGAAGGCTTTTATGCTCTCTTTTAGCATGTAATTAGATCAACTAACTACAACACTCTTTTACTGAATATTACTATTATTCACTCTTTTATACTATATACTCTTTCCCTGAGAATATCTAGTATATATACCTTTAACGTAAGGTATCACTTTACTGGATGTAGGCTACCTGCCTACCTACCTTTCAACACTCTATTATTCACTCTTTTATACTATATACTCTTTCCCTGAGAATATCTAGTATATATACCTTTAACGTAAGGTATCACTTTACTGGATGTAGGCTACCTGCCTACCTACCTTTCAACACTTAGATATCTATATCCTAGTATTTTATAATCTTTTTATCTAAATTAAACTTAGAAAGCCTATGAATAGAAATAAATAGATTATAGGTTACTAATAGATACTTTAGAAGTATACTAAATTATATAACTTTTATCTCTTATTAATATTAGATAAGAATTATAAGAAGACTACTTAGTATTATAAAGAGAGGATAAGATATAACTATTTCTAAATTATTATTATATATTATAAATTAAAATAAGAAGAAGTATAAATATATTTCCTTATTAATTAAAAGAAAGAATAAGCTTAACATTAAGATAATTAGTAGTATAATAGTAATAGCGAATTATATTATATAATAGTAACAATACTTATAGATTTAATTATATTATAGAAATATTAAGATTCTTTTTACTTAGTTATATAGTAATTATATATTATATATATTTATAGTAATTATTTATAATAAGTATCTTCTCTTATAACTCTTAATTAATTAAAAGTAATATCTAACATTAGATAAGTCTCTAAAAGACTTATAGGTTATATTATTATAAGAACTATTCAAAATCTATATCTTATTTAAGAATTTTACTTATCTCTCAGTTAAAAGGATTTTAATATTTAAATAGCTCACCTTTTTGGAATAATTCTAAGACTATAAGGATGATAATATATTAAAATAATTATAGAAAGTTTTTAGGAGTTGAGTACATTAAACCTAAAAGGTTAAATATACTATTAAGTATAAATAATAATATTTTAAGATTCTTGTTAGGAAATTCTAGTATTCTTTTAAAAATAAGTAGAATCTATTTGTAGACTATAGTAATAGTAATTCTACTCTTTTTATTTCTAACTATAGAGAAGGTAAATATATAGAATATAGCTATCTAATAGTAGTTTATATAAGATTTAACTTAGAGGTCTACTTATATATTAATTAGTAGCTATTATAAAAGAAGTTAAAACTTCTATAACTCTCCTTATTTCTATTTTAATCCTTATAGATTGAACATTAAAAAGAAGTTTTATTTCATTAAAGTTAACTAGTCTAGCTTAACTTTCTTAGTTTTAGACAATAGATAAAAACTCATTTTTAATTTTTAGAAGTTATTTATAACCATTAATTAGTATAGTGATAAATAGACTCTAGTAAATTACTTGATTAGATATTATAGTAAAAGTCTAGGTTTATTATAGTTAAGTTTAAAGAAATTATAAGAGATAGTTAAAAATTATATAATATTCTATGATATAGAAAGTATTCTATTATTAGAGGGTTTTTTAAATAATTTTAAGTTTATTTCTCTCTTTAGATTAAATCTATAAATAATAATAATTAGCTTCTTCTATATTTCTAATAGATCTCTTTAAAATACTTAAATAGTTATACCTATTAATAATAAGATATATAAGGTGGGATATTATATTAAATAGTTAATAGAAATAATACCTTTATAATATTAATATTACAATATTCTTATATTATTATAATAATAACTATTAGATTAACCTAATAATTAATTAATTAAATAAGTATATTTATTACTTAGATTTATTATAAAGAGGAATTAGTAATAATAATTTGATTAAAGAGATTATTTACTTATAGGAATTCTATAAAGGTATACATATATCTAAAGATATATTCTATTTCTTCAGAGCTAATATTTAAGTTATTCCTATTAAATAGTAATAAGATAAATATATATATAGGCTGTAAGCTATAGAGTAATCTAGAACTTTTATTGAAAATGGGGTTTTAGATATTAGGAAAAGTCTTTAATATAAAGAAGATTACTAATATTATAAATTAAAAGGAAGTCTTCTTATTTATAGATAGTAATTAGTTATTAGTAAAGTATTTAGGTTTATAAGATAGTTTATAATAACCTACCTTCTCACTTAATTATAATAGAATAATATTATTAAAATCATAATAAGTGTTTTAAATTAGATTTTACTATAAGTATTATATAAAAATGTATTATATATTTATAAGTTTATTCTAAAGAGATAATTATAGATATATTAGATTTAATATAAATAGATAAAACACTAGGATCTCCTAGAGTTATATTATTAAAACTTAGGACTCCTAAGTTTAGAATAACTCCTAATTATATAGAATTCTATAAAATATAATTTATAGGTCTACTAATTCTAATAATATTAGCCTGAAATTAATAAAAAAGTCTAAAGATATAATTCCTTAAGATAGCTTTCTAAGTTTATTTAATTAACAGTTAGTTAAATAATTAAAATACGAGTGTTAATAAGTTATATATCATTACTTTATTCTAATTATCCTATTAGAATGGATTTTATAATAATAGGGTAATACCTAAGGGACTGATTTGTTAATTAATAGGTTGATTATTAATAGTAGATTTTATAGAATACTTCCTATAGATTAATTAACTATATATTTTTAAACTTTATAATATAGGAGGAATAACCTCACTTCATCTAAAGCTTTAAATAGGATTAATAGGAAAAACATTATAACAATTAGTAATACCTTAAGAGTTATTATATATAGGAAGATTACTAATAGTTATTATATTTAAATCAAAAAGAGCTATAATGTTATAGATAGATTATTAAACTTATCTTATAAGAATTTAGATTAAATTTAAAAAGAAGATTATAACAGGATTAAATCTATAAGTAGCTATAATTATATAAATAAGTAGTCTTAGATTAATCCTTAGTATAAATAGTATAATCTATTATATATAGGTAAAAGAATCAACTTCTCTTCTCTTCAGAATATAAAACCTACTATTCAAACTATATTACATTTTGTATTTTTGATCTACGAATAAGATTCTGCTTTTATTGAATATTTTTCCAATATTTTCTATCTATTTTTACGCTTTATATAAAACTACGTATTTACGAAATATATAATAGCTATTCTGGTTTTCTAACTAGGGGTAGTTAGTTGGTTTTAATCTGTTTGGGCCCTATCAGCTATAGCTGATTTCAATAGAAATAGAATATATAGCTTATTTAGTTATCTAAATCTAATATAATATTTAGTAAATAGTATATCCAATAGTTACTAAAATAATATAGTTATCTATTAAGCTATAATATATCGATATCTATAATTATTAGTTGTAGTTAGAGGTTTAATAGAAATATCTTTTGATTAAATATATACTGCTGGGAATTTTCATAGTTCATAATATTATAAAGTTTTTCCAGAATTGCTAGTTTAATTTCTTTATTATTCAGATTAATATAATAGATTAGTTTAATTATCTAAGATTATGATAAGAAGCGTAACTTTAAAAAACAGCTTTTAATATATGAAGATTTTGATAAGACATTTAATTACTGATTAGTATTTATAGATCTTAAGTTATAGCTATAGTAAAATCACATGAAAAGCTTAGAGATATGAGAAGTATCAAGATATTTAAGATATTTTCTAACTAATAAGAGATATCTAAATAGCTTATAAAATGTATTATTCTTATTATGATAGGGATAAATGTTTCATAAAAACAATAAAGTAAAAAGAAGAATCTCTTATAAGATATAAATAGAAGATTTAATTATCATTATTGAAAAAGCTTATTTATAAGTAGAGTTTTTAAGACTAGAAAGATATATTAGGAATAATATACTTAAAAAATAGAAGTTTTTAGCTTTATATAGAGAATATTTAGCTTCCAGCTAGGACTTATACTTTAACCTACCTAATACTAATAGCTATAGTTATAATTACTTCAGGTTTTAAAATTATAATAAGGTTGTACTAATAGTATTTAATGCGATATATTTAACTTTATATTATATCTTTCTTACTATTAGGTAATAACAACTTTTATAATAGACTTCAATATATATACTTTTTTAGATACCTAATAAGCTACTTCTAAGATATATTTAAAATATTTAGAATTATTTTTAAATATGTTACTTTTAAATACTAGATTCTTCTTTTTTCTTTTAATTTTTTTTTAGTTCTACTAATAACTTTATCTTCTAATAATATATTAAAGTTAAATATAGTTATAGTTATCTTAAGGGGATTAGGGAGGATAGTAAAGTTGCTTTTGTATAAAGTTAGCTTTTCTAAATCTTTATAAAAATAGTTATAATTCTTATAATTATAAATAACTTTTATAAGATTGATATTTATATTGAAGTTATAAGGGTCAAATATAGTAATAAATAGTAGCTAGGAGTAGTTTATTCTTATTATTATTATTATTAGTAGTATTATTATAAATAGTCATTAATTTATACTTTAAAAGATAGTCAGCTAGTCTATAGAAGTCTATTACTTTCTTTTATATCTATAGCTAGTATTATTAAGATATATTAGTAGTATTATTAGTATCCAGCTGGTGTGAGTTAATATTATAAATACTACTATATTTATATACCTAGTTATTATTCTATTACCTATTAGCCCCTATATACTTCTAGGTTAGAGCTAGGTCTGAACTAGTAGCTATACTACTAAGTCCTTTTAACTATATTTACCTATAGAGATATATATAGGTTATAGTATATAACTAGGTATTTTCCTATTATAGAGATTATTTACTAGGCGTTATATAAAGCTACCTATTAGGCGGGGGGCTGAATATATAAAACTCTATATTCAAAGAGTAGAGTTTATACTAATTAAACCTTAAATACTAATACTATTTTTGTTAGTTTCGCTTTATTTAAACTATTTAAAATAGAGTTTTATATAGTATATATAGCTTTATTCAGTTATATAGGATATATATCAGATTTTGTCTCCTAATTATATATAATAAGAGGTAATGAATTGACTTCGATACTTTTTTGAGTAGTAAGTAAGCGTATACGATACCGGCCAGTTTCTTATAATAGCTACCCTAATCTCATATAAAACTAGCTATTCTAGATATTTCTATCTTTATTAATAATAAGTAGAAAGCTTTATCAAGTTATTAAGACTACTTTACGTAATATATTTTAGATAGAAGGTATTTTGAAAGTAAAATCAGTATTTGTATAATTAATACTTTGTTTAAAGATCCATTAGCATTTACTATTAATTTATACAAGAGTACTAATATGAAGAAAACAGAAATTATATATTAAATAGCACATTTCTATATATCTAGCTAAGAATAAATACTAGATTCTAAGTCAGGTGAAAGTTCTAAGTTTATAATTTACTTTGGAGATCTATATTATAAGAGTTAGACTAACTGCTAAAGTACTTTCTAGTTAAATAGAATACTAATTCTACTAGCAAAATACTTCTCATATAGTCTAACATCTTTAATACCAATAATAATACTAATAATCAAAATCTCGAAATTCTCTTATTATTTAGACCTACTTTGAAATTAAGTATATCTCTAATATACCTAGGTATACTATATAAGAAGCTAGTTTTATATCTATCAGGATTTATATACAAAATACTAATAAGTACTACCTAACTTCTTCATAGTCCAATTAATCTATAAGAATAATATGAGTAATTTTTAAAGTATCTTTTTTACTTTAAGTATAGTATGAAATTTATATACTATTTGTTTTAAATATATTAGTCTGGTAATATTAGTTATACTATACTGCAAAGTATATAGTAACTATATATATTACTATATATATAGCAGTATGCCTTCTATATCCTACTAGCAATAAGTATTAGAAATCTAGTGCTAACTATAGCTAAATATATAGTAATTAGTAAGTAATTATTATATTATGAATCTAGAGCTTTATATAATATCTTATATTATATAATATAGAAA
>QAPF01000498.1:0-27027 GCA_004367935.1 Colletotrichum sidae | reverse complement strand
AAGTAGGAATAGTAGCTATAATAATACTTAGGATTATTTATTAAATCTAAATATTAATTACTAAAGATTTAGTAATTATTTAGATTTAAAAAATATAATAGAAGTTATTCTATTTCTTCTTCTTATATTAAAAAAGAAATATTTTTTTCCTTAAGATAAATCTTATATAAAATTATCTAATTAGTATTTTTTTTAACTTTTTTAGTATATTATTAATAAAGGTTTATATTAATACTAAGTTTTAATTTATCTTAAGTAGTATATAAGAAATATCTCTTTTTAAAAATATCTTCCCCTAGGATTACTATCTTATTATTATTATTATTTTACTTATCTAATTCTTAGTAATAGTATAATATAATACTAGCGGTCTTATTATATACTTCTATTAAGTTAAATATTAATTCTTAAAATTTATTAAGGTTTATATTAGGTCTATACTTATAAGGTAGCTATTCTTTATAAAAATAATTACTACTTAATATCTTTATCTATATTAATTACTTAAAAAATTAAATAAAAGTAATAGAATTATAAAAGTATACCTAAAAACCTTAATTAAGAAAGGTTTAGATATATAAGTAAAGTCTATATTATTATATAGACTATTATTTAAAAGATCCAAATTGTAATCTTTTAGCTGAAAATTCTTTCTAGTATTTTAGTAGCTATAGCTAGCTGGTTGCTAGGTATATTACGTAGTCCTATTAGTATATCCTTACATTCCATTCTATCTTAGAATTTGGATTAATTCTTTTTTAAATAGCTACTTTACTTTCTTGAAGTATTATTTAAGAATATAAGGAATTCTGAGTTATATTTTATGCCAAAGTTAAAGAAGACTTAGAATTATAATATTTAGTCTATCTATATATAAGCTTTACTTATTAGTAAAGATATCTTTATAGATTTAATTTGATCTATTATTAGAATTAATACTTATAAGTATAATAAGACTCTTAGTTATATATAGTTAAATTATAAGAATAGCCCTTTAAAAATTATTAGAAATAATACTAATATTCTTTATATATTTAACTATTCTAAAAAGCTTTATAAACTAACTAGGTTTTCTAATAAGTTTCTTACTTATAAAAAACTCTTTAATATTATTTTTAGTAATCTTAAGTCTATAGCAGAATATCTAAATAAGATAAAAAGACTTATTGATAATTTCTCTTATAATTCAATTAAACTATTTAACTAAGTTATTATTACTTATATTTTAAATAGTTTGGATATAAAATATAAAGATTTTATTATTCGAAATATTTAGAGTCTTAAATTTAATAAAGATTCTTATAAATTAGATTCCTCATTCTCTAATTTTTTGAATAAATTTAAAAGGAAAACCTAGACTTCTTTATTTATTTTTATAATAAGGAAGAGGTTTTTGAAAAAAGATTATAAAGTAATCTTCTTAATATTATTCAGAAGCTCTAGAAGAAACAGAAAGGTATTTCTATACTTGCTATGAAAAGACTTATTATATTGAAAAAAGATATTTTAGTCATCATTCTAAAAGAACTCCTATTTAAATAAAATCTAAAATTAATAAGAGTCTTCCTAAGTCTTCTAAAAAGAAGAAACATAAACAAAATAAGATTAATAGCTTAAAATTCATTAATATTACTTTAACTTAAGAAGAAGTAGTTAAAGAGATTTCTAGTAATATGACTAAAAGTCTTATATAGTTAATCCTAATTTTAAAGAAGAAGAAGAAGAAGAAGAAGACAAAGAAGAAAATATTAAATTGAAAACTATAATTCCAATTTAACTTTCTCTTAAAAAGACCTTTACTGAAAAGACTCTCAATATTTGAATTTCTAAAAAGGTTTCATATATTAGGAGTTCCATTCAATATATTAAAGCTATTTTATTCTTTATTAATATTAAACTTATTATTTATATAGTTAAATATCATAATGTCTTAATTAATAAAACTTAGACTTTTTTATTTATTAAATAGGAAAAGGCTAAAGAGATAGCTTCAACTATAAAAAGTAGTTTGAAGATTATCTTAAATAATATTAAATATCTTTTATATAATATCTATTATATATTATAACTAGATATTAACTTATTAAGTTAGTCTAAATTCAACTGAATAAGAATATTATTTATCCTCTTGAATAAACCTATACTATAAAATATTAAATAAGATAAACTCTTACTTATAGGAATCAAAATTAATAATTTCTACAAATTTATGATTTCTATTTAATTTGAATAATTAGTTCTTTATATTAATATTATTAATTCTAATAATGTGAAATTGTAATATAATAGAATAAGCTATACTAGGAATATTATTAAGTTAATGAAGAGTATAATAAATAATACTAATTACAAGGATTCTAAAGATGATAAACTATTTATTTATAGAATCTATTTTGAAGGTAAGTTTACTAATAAAGTTAATAGAAATTTAAATATTTCTAAGAAGCTTGAATATTTTAATTATACTAATTTAGACTTATATAGACTTGTTTTACTAGAGACTTATAATTACTATACAGTAGGGGGTCAAAAGTCTGGGGACGAGGTATAGTTCGCGACATAAAACCCACTAAAAGCAGCAAGTTTAAATAACTTTTTCTATTAGCCTAGAGGAGCAAAATGAGTATTTAAAAGACTATATTAGTATTAAATATATTAAATAATATTCAAATAGTAATATTATTTTTAGACTAACTATAAAAGTAAAGAGTCTAGAATTCAACGAATTCTCCATATTAAAACAGTACTAATTATACTGTATTTATAGCTGAAGTTTACTATAATAAGAAATTAGATATTTATAATTAAAAAAGATGTTAAATTAGCAGAAACTACTATTTAAAAAAAACCTTAAAAATCACTATATATAGATTTAATACATAGGATTGTGTCTAATCTTTTTCAATCTTTTAATACTATAGATAGTTGCTGATATAAGCTGTTGAAAAGACCGTACTTTGGTGTATACTATATAGTTGTCCCCACAATTTTGAACCCCCACTGTACATATTTCATCTTATTTATAGATAAACATAGTAGATCTTTTTCAATAGAATTATTAAGAAGTAAAGGTTCTAAAGAAGTTACTTTAATTTTCAAAGACTTCATTAATTGAACTAAGAATAATCATAATAATAAGAGAACTAAAGAAGTCAATATAAATAGTAGTTTTAAGTTCTCTAATAATAGAATATAAGTTATTTATCTTAATAATAGTATGATTCATAATATAATACTACTTTATATTTATAAGCTTAATAGTTTAAATAAAAAGACTATCAGAATTATAATCTATAAGGCTAGAATCTTTTTCTATAATTCTAATTTTTTTTTACATCTTCAGAGATTAGCTATATTAGCTTCTATCTATATTTTTAATAAAATACCTTATTCTTCTATTAAGTTTAAGACTCCTTTTGAATTGAAGAATAAAAAGAAACTTTATATTCGTAATATAAAAATATAAGGTAGTATTTATTATTATAAAATTAAAAATAAATATTCTCAGAAGCTTGATTTAAAAGTAAAAAGAAATATTATAATTACCTATAGTTATAATGTCTATTGAATTTGAAATCTCTAAGCTTATATTATTACTTAGTCCGGAGATAAAAACTTTCTTTAAAACTAAATTTATTCTTCATAAAAAGAAGAATTATCTATTTTTAACAATATTATTACTACTAAGTCTAATTAATATAGTAAAGAGAATACATCTTACTAATTTAATTTTAATAATTCATCTTAGAATCTAATTATTATTAAGTCTAATAGGATTTATGATTCTACTAAAGATATTAATTAGTTTCTACTTCTTAATAAAATTAATAATAATAATAATAATAATAGCTTAGATTTTTCTCCTAATAAGAAACGAATAGTATTTCTATAATTTATCTTAAAAGGATTATTGATAATATTAAAAACTTTAATTAAAAGTCTACTATATCTATAGAAATTTCTTCTCTAAGTCTAGAAGTTAAAAAAGACTTTAAATAGTATTTATATGAAAAGAATATATTCCTTATAATTAAATCTTATTCTTCTTTAACCTTCAATACTAATTATAATTAATATAATCATACTGCTAACTTATTTATTAGTAAATATAGTAACTTTCATACTACTAAATATATTTTGCTAATTAATACTCTAAATAAACTAACTCTTTTTTCTAAAGCTATCAATGTTCAATTCAATAATGATTAGATTTAGATTATAATTAAAAAAGTCAAATCTATAGAGTCTATAGAAGTTTAAATAGTTATATTACCATTTAATATTTCTTTCATCAAAAAGAATAGTATTAATATATTAAGAGGTAAATAGATTTACAACATAAAATGTAATAACTAGAATCCTAATAATCCTATATATAAGGCTAAATCAATTACTCAAGATTTGAATTAATACTTTAATATTAATTGTTTAGAAGCTCTTACTACTACCTATAGGCCTTAGAATTATAGATATATATTAATCATATCTATTTATTAAAACTAAATTTCAATTCAATATAATATTACTACTATATTTATTCATATACAAATAGATAAAACGATATATATTAAATTACCTACTAATTATATCTATAGTAAAGATTCTAAGAGTTTAATTTATAATACTAATTATAAGAATTAGCTTTTTATCTTTTTATCAATAAGGCTTTGTATAAGTTAAAAAAGAATTTTAGATTAGAATCTTTATACTTTAAATCTATCTATTAAAGAATTGATTTTAAAATATCTCCTTATTATAACGTAATATATATATTTCATATGACTCTTAATGAAACTATATTAAGCTATTTTAATATATCATATTAATAATATACTATTAGGAGCTACTAATTCTACTACATCAAAATATATTCATAATAGTCTTAAAAAGATATAAAGATATAAGATCTAGGAGAGGCTAATACCTTTCAGATAATAATTTAATTATTAACTATAAGAATAAAAGTATAGAAATGAATCAGTTTAAATATACTGATAGAATTCTTGCTAAGCTTAATAAAAAGGATATCTATAGTTTTCATACTCCAATAAATAATAAAGCTTAATTCTTTATTAATAAGAATAATACTATAAAAGAAGAGATATTAGAATATTAAAAAGAAGTAAGAGCTTTATTATATTTAGCCTTCAAAATTAGGCTAGATATTACTCTAACTATTACTTCCTATTTTCAATTTTCTTTATATCCTTTTAAAAATATTTTCTTACCCTTAATAAAAGATAAACTTACTTTGAAAAAACCCTAGTGAAAGGCTAATTTATAATTATAATAATATTAATTTTTCTAATTTATTTAAACTTATAGACTTCAATTAGACTAAAGATATTAATAATAGAGAATCTACTTCGGCTTATATTCTTTTCCTCTATTTGTTTATCATATTGTGAATTATAACTTAACTAATTAAAAAATAGTAGCTTTATCTACTTATATAGCTAAGTATATAACTCTAGTAAATATTACTAAAGAAGCTATTTACCTATTAAATAACTATAGTTTTATTAATACGACTTTAGAATTCAAAGCTATTAATACGCTAATTATCTTCATAAATAATTCATTAGCTCAAACACTTATTAAAATTACTAAGTTCTATAAAAAAGCTAGATATATCAATCTTTATTATCACTCCATTAGAGATCCTATTCGAGATAATTAGATTAATCTCTATTATATTGATATAAATAATAATATAGTTGATTTCTTAATAAAACCTTTAAGCCGAATTAAATTTAATAATATAATAAGAGGATTTTATAGAATAATTTTAATATTCAGCCTTCTGATAAAACAAATTGTCTTAATAGTCTATTTTCTAAGGATTAATCTTTTCCTTTAACCTTTTACTAGTTTTAAGTCTTTCTGATCTTTCCTGATTCTTTACTTTATTTTGAAGTCTTTTCTATCAAACGTTTTCTAGGTTTTAAGTTTTTTAGACTTTAATCTTTCAAAACCTCTCTATTTTTCCTATATAGTTCTCAGAATCTTTACTACTTATTAAATTATAGAAATTTATTTATCTTATATATCTTAAGGAGGGATAGTAGAACTCTAGCTATTTAGTCATTACTTATATTTATCCTAATAACTTATCTTAAGTATTCAAAAGCTTAAATATTCTCTATTGTTCTTATAACTCTATATTTTCTATTTATTATAAAAAGCTAATTATTAGAATTAAGATTATACTATTTTAATTACTTACACTCTAAATTAATTAAGTTATAATATTGGAATATTTAGTAAATAGACTACTTAGTAGCCTAAATATAATAAAGTTAAAAGCTCTATACAATATGTAGTTAATATTTCTAAAAATAAACTTTATTTATATATTAATACTATAAAGTTCCCTACTTAAAGAATCCGAACTTCCTATTATTACTACTATTAATATTAATATTAGTACTATTCTCAGATATTATTCTGAATGACTTATTGTTTCATAATTGAAAGTTGTTAATTCCCCTTGACCTTTCACTAGTTACCTATTACTAGTTTAATAAAACTTTAGAAAAGATAGAAATATATATTTTATAATTATTGTAAAAAAACTAACTATATCAAAGAGAACTATCTTCGTCTTTATTCTAAGGTAATTGCTATTGAGTATAAAGATATATCTTATAGTTTATATAGAAAGCTGAGATAACTAGGATTAGATTATTATATTTATTATATATTATATAATATAGTAGCCTAGAACTACTATAAGATAAAAGCCCTCTTATGGTTACCCCTAGTTAGCTTATTAACTTAAAATCTTATAATTTATAGAGACCTATCTTTTACTATTATACCTTTCCTTACTAGACTCTTAACTATAAATTTCTATAATTCTCTAACTTCTACTTAAGGGCTGAGGTTAGGATTTTAGTAATAGTTTTATGATAAATAATTACTTAATGTATAGTATCTAGATATTTAGTATTATCAGTAATATTTATAGTGGCATTTGAATTCATATCTCAAGCTACTATAGCTTCTAAAACTACTAGTAGATATATAGTAATACTCTTACTATTTCAATTCTAAATAGCTACTGATAAGCTATTTAATATAGTAGCCCATATGATAATCTAAATAGTTATACTATTAAGATTGATAGTTGCTATGTAATAAAGTAATACTACTATAGTAGTATTTATATACTTTCCTAAATAGTAGTTATCTTTTAAAGAAATAATAGTAGTATGGCTATTTAGTAGTATACTTATAGTAAGATTTATACTATTACTTTTTAAACCATATTACTAAAGGATTAATACTTACTTCTAATTATGAAGATTATTTAAAACTTCTTAGCTATTCCCATAGCTTTTTATAAGAATATTATTCTATATAAAATTAAACGTTAGCTAATGGTAATTCTAGATAGCTATCTATTATAGCTGTAGGCTTCTAATATATATAGAATCCAATAAGTTGTAATAAAGTTATTATATAGTTTTTAGACTTAGTAGTATAACTATTATTATATTATATTAAACTTTATATAAACCAACTCTATAATCTTCATTCATCAATTATTAATTATTACTATTCTATGAGAATTATGCTTCTATAATATACTTTATATATTTTAATACAAAGGCCACTTTCAACTTAAATTTCATATTAAATAGTGAGTGATTTATAAAATCTTAGATATCCCTATTGAAACTTAAAGACTTTATATATTTACCTTCTTTTATTGTTTTCAAGTTAGATCATAATAGTATTCATAATTCTAGAGGTTTGATAATTAGATATTTAGAGCTATAGCCTTAATAGTTAAGTATTTATAAGAAACATTATAATTCTAAATAGAAGCTTTTAGTAATATTGAAGAGAAGGCAACTAATATTAAGAAGACTATTAACTATAATACTACTAAAAGTATAATATCTAATTACTATAGGAATATTCTAAAAAGAACTCCAAAGTAGCTATATCTCAAAGCTTCTATATGTAAGATATATGATAAATTAGACTATATTATAACTACTTACTACTATAAGAAGTATTATATAAAATATAATTAGGAAGATTATTCTTTAAGGTTTTACTACTCTAAAGATATTACTAAAAGTTATAATACAAAAGATATATCAGGGGGTAATTTATAAAGAACTCTAAGAGAGGAAATGTTAGACTACCTTTAAAGTATCACTAAAGGCATAATACTAAGATTAATATATATACTAAATATATAAAGTATTACTAAAGATATATGAAAGATAACGTAAGGGAGTCTTTACTAGAAATTAACACTAAAATATATAAGAATAAAAATAGTAATATACATATTATACTATCGGTTATACTATACTATGGAATATATAGTAACTACACGTATTACTAGTTATATAGTAATATACCATCTATATTTTACTAGTAATTAATACTAGACACCTAGTACTAACTATAGCTAATTGCGTAGTAATTAGTAAGTAATTACTATACTATAGATCTAAAGCTTTATATAATCCTATATATTATATTATATAATAATAATAATAGAAAACTAGAATACCACTTTATATCTATAGAATAAAACTATATATAGTATATATTTCCCTCTAGATGTATTAATACTAATTAGTAGTTAACCTTTCTATTACTAAAATATTATAAATTAATAAAACCTATTAAAATAGAAGAAGTGATTATAAAACCCTATACCTAAAGTTTATATAAAATAAAAAATTATAAGATTTATTACTTATATACTTTAAACTACTCTCTACCTTGAAACCCTATTAGAAACTTCTGAGTTATATACTTACTCCTTATAAATCCTACTATTAAAGAATTAATTATATATTCTTATTTTAATTTGGAGTAAAATACTCCCTATAGTAGTATTAAGAAGTTTACTATATACCTAGTATAATTACTTATCGAAGCGCATTTAGTAAATATAACAATCCTCTTAAATACTACTAGATATTTACAATACTAGAAATTATAATATTTCTAACTTCTTATTTTTAAAGAACCTCTATAGTTTCTTGAAAAATACTTCTCTCTATCCCCCTCTCTCTTATGAGCATAGCTTAAATCATAATACTACTATATCTAACAGAACCCTCAACTTTATTAATAATATCTAATATAATACTTAAAACTGAAGAATTACTTTTAAATACTTCTAAACTCCTTACAATAATAATGTTAAAAATAAGTATTGTATTACTTATAAACCGTCTCTATTATATAAGTACTAATCTTTTTAAAGATTTAAGAGATTAATTATACTAATTTATTAATAAGTAATATCTCTAGGATTTCAACCTTCCTAGCCTACTATACAGCTTTCTATAAATATATAGAAATATATAACTAAAGACTCTTTTAAATACTCTAAAAGAATTCTAAGGAATAATTTAAATCTATTTCATAATTTAACAATATTATAATAATCTATTATTTTAAAACTACCTTATTCACTATAAAACTGAAAGAAATATAGATAGTAATTATATATATAATATCTTTATTTGATTTATTAAATAGCAAAACTTTAGTACTTTAAATAATATTAATATTAAAAACTTTAGGAAGTAATATCTAACCTTTTAAATAATCTTTATATATTTCTTAAAGCTTTTTAAAAACATATATCTATTGAATAATATATTCAACTATCTCTCTACAAAACTAAATTTAAAACTTATTAAAAAGAACTTATTATAACCTCTCTCAATGTAATTAAAAAACAATAATAATAGTATAAGTAGTTAGCTCCTATATCCTTAGTATTAATACTATACCTCCCGCTTTCCTAATTAATTCTATTAGTATATAGTTCTTATAATAGAAAGCCTTACTATATATAAGAAGTATACTATAAATATCATAACTTATACCTCTTAAGGTAACTCAAACACTCCTTACATATTACTTCTACTACTCTCTTTAATAATACTTTACTATATATACTATAAACCTTATAAAGCTATAGAATATAAATATAAAGTGTAATAAAAACCTATATAGTATATTCAAAATGTAAATCTATATTTTGTATAACTATTACTTCAAATTTAATATTCCAAAATATATATAAGTAAGTAGATTCCTAATTATACTAAAGGATTAAGGTTTTAAATATTACTTGAAATATTTAAATAATTCTACTCTTAATTCATCATTCAAATAGATTATTCGCGATTCTAAAAAATACTTTAAAAATATCGAATATTAATAGTTATATCTCTCTAACTAGTAAAATATAACTTTTCAAGATATTATTACTAAAAGTCCTAAAAGAAATAAAAAAGAAATCCTTAAAACCTTTATATTAGAACTTATATATATCTAAAAAGCCTTCTTGTTAATCTCTATTTAAATCTAATCCTCTACTCTTAACTTATAAATATATATTATAATATATCTAAGTACTAAATAGCTTCTTTAAACTTTATAGTCACCTCTTAAAGCCTCTATAACTGATTATAATTGATTATAAGTAACATTATATTAATTTAAGAGTTAAAATATATTTAAGATAATAGAAATAATTATTAAAAGTAAACTAATAATTGATTTTAAATTAACTATACAAATAATTCCCTCTAAGAATATACTTAAATTATTATTCCAGAGAATAATTAATATTCTATCTATATCTATACCTTATAATACTTATATTTATCTATAGTAAAAAGGACTTACTCTTCCCTTACTCTTATATATAGCTATTTAAATAAGATATATTATATATATAGTAAAATAAGTTACTAATTGATAAAATATGCCCTTAAGGAGAAGTATACTTAAGTTAACTAGTAAAAATTAAATACTAATTCTAAGACAAATTCTATAATGGTATATTGAATCCTTCTTATAAACTATAAACAAATATTAATAATCTAAATGACAACTTTCAAAAACGTCTCTAAAATAACAAATATAGTAGTACTATTATATAATATTAAATATAATACAATTGTAAAAGTCAAACTAATACTCCTCCTATATACGTTTTAATATCACTTTGTAATAAAAGTCCTATTATATTTATCAGAACTAAAATTTCCAAGACCTTCTAAAATCAAATAGTATCTTTTTTTCTAAGAAGAAATATTTCAAATGGGAAAGATAATATTATAACCCTTATATCTATATTTATACTTAAAAGCTATTACCTAAATACTATTTTGTAAAATATCTTATCTAATTCAAATACTATTGATTTCTTAACTATTAAATACTTATAATTTACTATATTGAAATAAATAGTTAATTCCTCTATAATTCTAATACTTCTATAAAACAGATTAGTTATAACATACTTGAGTAATAGTCCTCTAATTACTACATCTAGGATAATTAAAATATTTATACTTCTTAGTATTATAACATTTTCTACAATATTATGCAATACCTCTTTCCCACTTTGTCTTTTAGATATAAACTACCTTCATATTATATTTGATAATATCTATAACTAATTCTACTAAAATAAAAGAATTATACTATCTATTTAAAAAATAAGTATTAATAAGTACTTTTTAATAAACAGAAAATAGTTACTTCTATATATCTTATCGAAATAGAAATATAGAGATTTTACTGCTACTTTAAATAAGTCTTTAACTTCATATAGAAAATATTTGGCTCCCAGCTAGGACCTATACTCCAACCTACCCTATACTAATAGCTATAGCTATAGTTACTTTAGGTTTTTGAATCGCAATAAGGTTGTACTAATAGTATATAAGTCCCGCGATATATTTAACCTTAGGCCTTCCCTACTATTAGCTAATAATAACTTCTATAAGTTAAATAAGTAGATTTTAACATATATACTTTTTTAGAATAAAGTAGTATCCAACAGGCTACTTCTAAAATATATTCGAAGTATTTAGAGTTATCTTTAAATACCCTACTTTTAGGTATTAGATTCTTCTCTATTACTTTAATTTTGTTTTTTTTTAGTTCTACTAATAGCTTCATCTTCTAATAATATATATCAAAGCTAAATATAGCTATAATTATTTTAAGAAGGTTAGAAAGAGTAGTAAAATTACCTTTATATAAAACTAGCTTCTTTAGGTTTTTATAAAAATAGTTATAATTCTTATAATTATTAATAACTTTTATAAAGTTGATATTTATATTAAGGTTATAAGGGTTGAATATAGTAATAGTAAGTAGTTCTTATTATTATTATTATTAGTAGTATTATTATAAGTAAGAATACTATTATAGAATGGTCAGCTAGTTTATAGTAATCTATCGCTCTCTTTTATATCTATAGCTAGTATTATTAAGATATACTAGTAGTATTATTAGTATCTAGCTAGTATAAATCAATATTATAAATACTATAGTAAGAATACTATTATAGAATGGTCAGCTAGTTTATAGTAATCTATCGCTCTCTTTTATATCTATAGCTAGTATTATTAAGATATATTAGTAGTATTATTAAGATATATTAGTAGTATTATTAATATCCAGCTAGTATAAGTTAATATTATAAGTACTATTATAGTAAGTTTAATACTTTAAAGCTACTATTAGTATATTAAGTTATAACTTTCTATATAAACTATTATAAAACCTATACTAGTAAGTTCGTATACTTAGTTATTATTCTATTACTTATTAGCCCCTATATACTTCTAGGTTAAAGCTAGGTTTAAACTAGTAGCTATACTACTAGGTCTTTTTAACTATATTTACTTATAGAAATATATATAAGTTATAATATATAACTAGGCATTTTCCTATTATAGAGATCATTTACTAAGCGTTATATAAGGCTACCTATTAGGCGGGGGGCTAAACATATAAAACTCTACTACTACTTTAAGTATTTAATAATAATTTATTTCGATAATATTCTTAATAGAATAAGATGTTTAATTTCACACTATACCTCTAGGACACTTAAGAAACACTATTACTAATATTGAATATATAATATAACTCTTTTTACTCTCATTTTACTATCTATAATAAGATCAACTTTAACTTTAGAATTATTATTAATATTATCTATATCAATAGTCGCCTTATATTCTATACTATTAGTACTATAATAATATTTAATACTACTTAATTCTGCTAAGTATCTTAATAAAGATAATATGAGAAGCCTTGAAGGCCTATTAAAATAATATATATCAAAACCCTTCCAATTCTTAGTACTAATATTAGTATAATATTTCAACCTGAAGACTTCAGATTAGAAATAGAAATCATAAGATGAATAATTTATAATATTCCTATTAGAATATATAATAATATTGATAAAATTAAATACTACTATATATTTTTCTTCTATATATATATATAATCTATTATAACAAAATGCCTACTATTACTCAAGAAGTATGACTTCAAATAATATATAAGGCAATTAATAATACTATTAGGCTAAATAGCCTTATATATATTCTGTTTGTCTTCAAAGTATACTTATACCTTATAGAAAGTTTAACCTTCTTTCTAAATATTATTACCTAAACCTATATTATATAGAAAACTATTAAAAAGATTTATTATAGGTATCTTAAACAAGTTATTAATACCACTTTCACAATATGTAATAGTCCTAATACTTCCTATCCTAGAACCCTTCTACTTTAATCCCTTATATATATATATATATATATGTATGGCAAGGGAAAAATAACTAACAAGATTTATATTACCTTCTTATTACTTATAGTAAGATATATATTCTGAAATTTCCTTATAGCCTGTAAAAATCTTAATCTATAGCTATGAAACTATATTTTGAAGACTTCCCTTATATAGTAAATACGATAAGATATTTCTACTATAGAAAATAATAATTTCTTATCCCTTTAAATGATTAGTAATATATTACCTCAATTATAGAGACTTCAAATTAAGTTAATAACTTCAAATTATATAACTTATAGAAATAACTTACTTTCTCTAGATTTTAATTAAGAATTTCATTTTGTAATATATCTCATAGCTAAAGGATAGTTGGATATAATACTAATATTCAACTTCTATAGAAAGAATATTATTATAATACCTAGACTACTATTCAAAGAATTCATTGAGAAGGAAATTAAAAATATTAATATTAATAGTATTATAGAAATTACTTAATATAGTCCTATTCTTTATAGATGTTAAAAATACTTTAAGTCTTATATTATTAATAAACCTAAGAATAAAAAGATTAATAAGCCATATAAAACCAAAACTAATAATTCAAGACTTTAGAAATAATAATAGATTTGAAATATTAATACAATTATCAATGATTTAATAGAGCAGCCAGTAGTTAATTTTAGCCATAATTCTAACTTTTGTCTAGTATAATAATATGACAATATGACTCACCAATATTATATAGATCTATATTTCAATGAAAATAAGACTTATAAGATATATTATTATGAAGTTACCTTTATATTTTAAAAAGTAATCTCTTTTAAGCTCTATTATAACAAATATTAAATTTCTTCGTGGTCTTATTAAAACTAATATTTACTAATAGGCAACTTATTCTAAATCTTATAAAAAGTAACTATTAATAGAAATATTAATATATAACTTATACTTCTTTATCTTATATCCTAAAAATAACACCTTTAGTATTATAGATATACAAATTAATAAGACTTTTAGCCTCTTAAATATTGCCTTCTCATACTATAAAGATAGAGAGTCTTAAAAAGCTTTATATAAATTGAAACTTAAAATAGTTTTCTTAAAAGTAATACTACTAGTATTTAATAAAAGTATCTTATTACTTAATAGTAATACCTTCTATTTATACTAAAAGTACTAAGAACTAAAACTAGTCCTTATTAATATATATATAATATCTAAAGTACTTAAGAAGGTATATTTCAAATACTATATATATAAGATATATCTTATCTTAATATACTGATTAGAAATATTATTTAACATCTTCTATATAGATTAAGAATAATAACTCTTAAGTAATAATATTATTATATATAATAAATATTTTAAATAGTAAATTAAATATTTTAACTATAGTCTTAACCTCATACTATTAAACCTCTCTAAAATATAATTTTATACTATTATTGATAGCTTATTTACTAACAATACTAACCTCTTATTTCAATTAGAATTTATAATAATTTTAAATTAAGCAGCTACTATTGAAAATAATTAATCTAAATTCTATAATAATTTTACATATTACTCTTCTATTCAAAATAAAGAAATTATTAAAAATATATTTACTCTAGAAATATATACCATAATAACTAATATAAACTTTAATTATATTATAATTATATCATTTAAGAAGGTCTTCTAATATTAAAGACCTATTTGAATTCTAACTATTATATATATTAACTTATACTTATCTTATAAATTAAATTAGTCTAGTCTTAATCTACTATGAATACTATCTATTTTCTTTAATACACTTATACTATATAATACCTAGAAATATAAACTCTAATTTATAGGAATTGAAATTAAGAATCCTTATAAATCTAGAATCTTTATTTAAGCTAAATATTTGGTTCTTTATACTAATATTATTAATATTAATAACTTAAAGCTAGAGTATAATAGAATAAACCATATTAGTAATATTATTAGGTTAATTAAATATATAATAAAAAACATCAGTTATAAGTATTCTAAAAATAATAAACTCTTTATTTATAAAATTTATCTTAAAAGTAGGTTTACTTATAGAATTAATAGAGATTTAAGTATTTTTAGAAACGTTTAAATATCTTAATTATATTAGCTTAGATTTATGTAGATTTATTTTATCTGAAACTTATACTTACTTGAAATATTTTATCTTATCTATCGATAGGTATAGTAGATTTATCCAGAGAAAATTATTAAGAAATAGAAACTCTAAAGAAATTACTTTAACTTTTAAAATGCTTATTAAGATAATGAATAATGATATAATTAATAAGAGAATTAAGAAAATCAATATAGATAGTAGTTTTAAATTCTCTAATTATAGAATAAGAATCGTTTATCTTGATAAATAGTATTATTTATAGCATACAACTACTCTAAATTTATGAACCTAATGATTTAACTGAGAAAGCTATAAGTTTCCATTTTTATTCATAATAGAATACCTTATTTTTCCATTAGGTTTAAAGTTTATATAAATTAAAGCATACAAAGACCTCTTTATTAATAATATAGAAGTATAAAATAGAATACATCATTATATATTTAAGAATAAATATTCTAAAAAGCTTAATCCAAAAGTAAAAAAGAATATTATAGTTACTCTTCATTATATATAAGGATATACCTTATAGTTTGTATAGAGAGCTAGAATAGCTAGGATTACTATATATTACTTAATATAATAGCTTTAGATTACTATAAGCTAAAAGCCTTCTTATAACTACTACTAATTAGCCTACTAAGTTGAAATCTTATAATTTATAGAAACTTCCTTTTTACTATTAATCTTTCTCTTATTATAAAACCTTTATAATTCTCCAACTCTTACCTTTTAGAGGGGTAAGGCTGGAGGTTTTAGTAATGACTCTATTATAGTAGGTAGCTAGTAAGTATATAGTACTACTATTAATACTAAAAGTAGTAATAATATTTGAAATTATAGCTATTAAAATAAGTACTAAAGTTACTCATAAACTCATAGTAATTATACTATTTAAACCCCAAGTAGTAATTATAATAATATTTATATATACCTTTAAATAAAAGTTATCTTTTATAGAGATAATATTAACTTAGGTATCGAATAATAAACTTATGGTAACCTCTATACTATTAATTTCTAAGACTATTCTTAACTATAAGCATTCCTTAAGGCTTCCTAATTACTTATATAACTTCTTTTATAAAGATACCATTTTGTATAAAATTAAAGATCAATTAATAGTAATAAGAAATAGTTATTCTTTATAATTAGAAACTTCTATAATATATAACATATAGTAAGTTATAATGAAATTATTATATAGCTCATAGACCTAGTAGCATGACTGCTATTATATATTATTATTAAACTTTATACAAAAGATGTTTATAGTATTTATTTACTACTTATTAACTAACTTTACTTTTCAAGAGTAACACTTATATAATATGTTTTATATACTTTAATATAAGAATTAGTCTTTATTAAAGTTTTATACTAAATAATTAGCTATTTATAAAATTGTAAGAATTCTTTAATTTAAAAGCTTTAAGGCCTTATGTTTTTACTTTCTTCTATTACCTTAAGGTTAAACCATAATAGTAGTTATAGTATTAGAGGTTTGATAACTAGGTATTTAGAATAATAGTTCTAGTAGTTAAATACTTCTAGGAGATATTATAGCTTTATAAGGAAAGCTTTAGTAGTATTAGGAGTATTATTACTAAGAAGTTAATACTTTAGTATTAAAAAGAGATTAATACTCTAGAAAGCTCCTTAGTAAAAAGGTTATATTTTAGAAACTGCTTTGTATATAAGATATATAATAAGTTAGGTTATATCATAGCTACTTATTACTATAACAAGTTCTATATATTCTACTAGAAGTTAGACAATTCCATAAGAATCCATTATAAATACCTTACTACTAATGATGTTCTAAAAAGCTCTTAGAATTCTACTAAAGTTTAAAGTTAAAAGATTGTAATATAATAAAAGTATCTTAAAGACTAAAGAACCAACTAGTAAATATATATTAATATTTTAACAATCTTTTTAGCTATAAGAAACCCTCAATATCTGATTAGTATTAAGATACTTTATAAGAAGCTTTATATATAAGAAAGAGTTAGACATTTCAAATCTATCTAAAGATATCTAGTTAATATACTAAAGGATTTAGATATTCTAATTGAATTTAAAGATTTCTAATTAGTTACCAAAGCTTTGCTAATAAGTAAGAAACCTTATAAGTTAATAAAAGTTATAAGAAACCTTATGAATTTAATATAATGAGAAGAGCTTTATATATCAATATATGCATAGGATAAGCCTTCTCTATTGATTTAACTATAAGTAGAACTTTCTATTTTATAACTATTAGTCTATTATTCAATTAATTAAACCGCTGAATAATAAGCAGCCAGCTAGCAAAGGTTTTTTGAAAGAGTAGCTATATAGCATTTACAGGCCTTAAAGCTTAAGGTTTCTAAAGAGGGGAATAGTTATAACAATATACCTTATAGCTTATATAGAAAGCCAGAATAGCTACAATTACTATATACCTTTTAATATAATAGTTTTAGATTGTTATGAAATAAAGGCTTTCTGATAATTACTATTACTTAGCCTATAAGTTGAAGTCTTACAATTTATAGAGACTTATCTTTTACTATTGGTCTTTGTCTTATTACAAAACTCTTATATTATAATACTTATTTAGTTTACAGTTTTTAAACCTATAATACTACTCCGTCTAGGAACATAAATGTTCCTAAAGACTAATTTAATTCTTAATAAAAAGAAAGATTATCTATCTTTCATAATATTATAACTACTAAGTCTATTTGATTTAATAAAGAGAATAAGTTTAGTTAATTTACTTCTAGTAATTCTTCTTAGAATGTAGTTATTATTAAGTTTAGTAGAGTTTATAATTCTACTAAAAATACTACGTATTCCTTTCTTTTAATCAAACTAGTAATAATAATAATAACTTAGATCTATTTCCTAATAGAAAACTAAATAATGTTTTTATAGTTGATCTTAATAGGATTATACACAATATTGAGAATTTTAATAAAAGGTCTATTCTATCTATAGATATTCTTTGTTTCAGTCCAGAAATTGAAAATACTATAAATAGTATTTACATAAAGAAAGTATAATTCTTATGATTAAAAACTATTCTTTTTTGGTTTTACATACTAATTATTATTAATATAATTATAATAATAACTAATCTATTGATAAATATGGTAGTTTTTATACTACTAAATATATATTATTAGTTAATATTCTAGATAAACTAAGTATGTTTTAAAGACTATAAACTCTTCGCTTGATAATAATTAAATTGAAACTATAAATAAAGAACTTAAAACTGAACATTCTATAGAAGTCGAAATTATTATACTACTATTTAATATTTCTTTTATTCAAAAGAATAATATTAATATATTAAGAGGTAGATAGATTTGTAAAATAAAGCTTAATACTTAGGATCCTAGTAACTGTATATATAGAACTAAATATATTACCTAACGTCTTAACTAGTATTTTAAGATCAATTATTTAGAAACTTTGATTACTATTTATAAACCTGAAAATTATAGATATATACTTATTACTTCTATTTATTATAACTAGATTTTAGTTTTAAATAATATTACTATTGTATCTACTTATATAAAGGTAAATAAAAAGATATATATTAAGTGACTTAGTTGCTATATTTATAATGGAAGTTCTAAAGGTTTAGTTTACAATACTAATTATATAAATAAGTTTTTTTATTAGAATAAAGTCTTATATAGATTAAAATAGAACTTTAAATTATACTATCTATATTCTTAATCTGTTTTATATAAAATCGGGTTTAAAGTATCTTTCCATAATAAAAGAATATTCACATTTGATATTATTCTTAATAAGAGTAAATATCTAGCTTTTTGGGTATATTATCTTAATAATATACTATTTGGAGCCAATAACTCTGTTATTTTAGAGTATGTTTATAGTAGTCTTAAGAAGGGTATTAAAGTCTCAAGTCTAGGAAAGCTTAATATTTTTAAGTAATAATTTAATTATTATTTATAAGAATAAAGGTATAGGAATAAATTAGTTTAAATATACTAACAAAATTCTTATTAGATATAACAAAAGAGATATCTATAGTTTTGATACTCTGATAGATAATAAACCTAAATCCTTTATTAATAAGAATAATGTTTTAATGAATAAATATTAGAATATTAAAAAGAAGTAGGCGTTTTATTATATTTAGCTTTAAAAGCTAGGCTAGATGTTACTCTCACTATAACTGCTTATTCTGGACTTTTCTTAAGTATTTTTGAATAATACTTTATTATCCTTAAAAGGATATAGGTTGATTTGAAATAAAATCCTAGTTATAAATCAATTTATAGTTATAATAATATTAATTCTTTTAATTTATTTAAGTTTATAGACTTAGTTTAAGCTGGAAATATTGATAATCGAAAATTCACTTCAGTCCATTTCTTTTAGTTTGATTCTTATAATATAATAAGTTATAGCTAAGGTAAAGGATAAATAGTAAATCTATCTATTTATAAAGCTTAGTGTATAATTCTCATAGATATTATTAAAAGAACTATTTATTCATATAATACCTATAATCTTATTAATAAAACTCTAGGATTCAAAGCTATTAATAAGCTGATTATATTTATAGATAATTTATTACCTAGAAAGCTTATTGAAATACTAAATTCTATAAAATAGCTAAATATTTTAATATTCAGTATTATCATATTAGAGACCTTATTTGAGATAATTAGATTAATCTCTATCATATTAACATGAATAATAATATTACTAATCTTTTAATAAAGCTTCTAAACTAAGTTAGGTTTAGCAATATTATTGAGAGGATATTATAGAATAATCTTGAAATTCAACTTCCTTATAAAAGAAATAGTCTGAATAGTTTCTTTCTAAGGCTTAATTTTCTCTCATAACTTTTTACTAGTTTTAGGTTTTTCTCATCTTTCCTAGTTCTCTTTACTTTATTTTTAAGTTCTTTCCTTTAAGTTTTTTCTAAGATTTAAACTTTTTAGATTTTAATCTTTTAAAAGTCTCTCTATTTTTCTTATAAGGTTTTTAGAGTCTTTATTTCCTTTTAAACTATAAAAGATTTCTTTATCTTATATATTTGATGCGAGATATTAGAATTCTAACTATTCAGTTATTATTTATATTTATCCTTATGATCTATTTTAAGTAAATTAAAGCTTAAGGATTCTCTATTATTCTTATAATGTTATATATTCTATTTATTGTAGAAAACTAATTATTAGAATTAAGGTTATTCTATTTCAATTACTTATACTCTAAATTGATTAAGTTATAATATTAATATATTTAGTAAATAGACTACTTGGTAGCCTAAATATAATAAAGTTAAAAGCTCTATATAATATATAGTTAATATTTCTAAAAATAAACTTTATTTAGATATTAATACTATAAAGTTCCCTACTTCTTATAGAATCCGAACTTCCTATTATTATTACTATTAATATTAATATTAATACTACTTTTAGATATTACTTTAAATAACCTACTCTTTAATAACTAGAAGTAGTTAATTCCCCTTAACCTTTTCCTAGTTACCTATTGCTAGTTCAATAGGATTTACTTTAAAAGTTTCAAAATACTATAAGGAATCTTTTAATTTACCTACTATAAAGGGAAAGCTTATTAAAATAGCTATATATACTTACTTTGCTAATTATTAATATGCTTTTAAAAGTACTTCTTTCATCATAGTTTCTCTAAAGGAGCAAAAATATAATTTAGGGTTTCTAGTGAAGTCTTAAAATAAGGATTAGTATAAACTATTCAAATAGAATAGATTTTATAATCTTTTACCTATAAGCCTTAGGTTAAGAGGTTAGAAATTTCTCTTTTACTAAGATATACTTCACTAATCTATAGTATAGTAATAACTATTACTAGAAGAATTAACAATTTGGTAGTATTAGTTTAGCTAGAAAGTAATATATATTATATGTGATTTTGCTATATAGGTATAAAATACTATTCTAGTTATTTATTACTGTTATTATTATATTAAATAGTAGAATATATATATAAAGAAATAAAGCTTACATAGCCTTTATAACTACATAACTAGTATAGCTATATAGCATATATAAGCTATATAGGCCGACTACTTACCCGACAGTATTATAGCGTAGTAGTTTCTAATATATAAACTAATGATAATAATAAGTTATATACTTTTTATTTAGCTATACTTAGGTAAAGTACTGTAACTAGGTATAGTCTGTAGTATATCTTAGCTAAATAAAAGCTTTCCATCTTAAGTTTATTTCTATAAAACTAGTAATTAATTTAACAGTTTTATGTGTACTACAAATACTAGCTTTCTAAATATTACTAATGATTAAAATGCTACTTAGATATATATTATATATTTCTTTAGAATTTCAATAGCATAGTAAGTAAAGAAAGGAAATGTAAATACTATTCTAATAGTAAAAATAAAATACTTGAAACTACTACAGACTACTTGAAAGACTATATTCATAAGCTATGTGATTATTATATTTTAAGTAAATCTCATAATAAGTATATTTAATGAAGATGAAATATCTAAATTTTATCTAGTCATTCAAATACAACGGAATTGTCGGTTCATCCGTCATGGGCTGCCACGACATAGCGCCGTCAGGTAAATAGTCGGCCTATATATGCCACATACCTAGTACTAGCTATGTGGCCATACGGGCTATATAGGCCCTATTTCTACATACGTGGCACTTAACAATAATAACAACATATAACTAGAATACTACTTTATACCTATATAGTAAGATTATATATAGTATATATTAGCTTCTAGATAAATTAATACTAATTAGTAGTTAATCTTTCCCCCTATTTATTACTATATTATGGATTAGTAAGAAGTAGTTAGTAAAGAAAATACTTATAACTTTTTAATCTAAAGCCTATAGGTAAATAATTGTAAGATTTATTCTCCTTAGATACTTTAAATCCTCCTTACTTTAGAATTTTAACTAGAAGCTTCTAAATTACATACTAACTACTTTAAAGAGACTCTTATGGGACTTAAGTAGTAATATTCAGTTAAAGCCTTTACTTAAGTTAAACTAAAATACTCCCTATAGTATATTGAAGATTTTAAGTAGTAGGCTTAAAAGCAAGAGGCTTTTTTATTTAGAACTTTCAATATTACTAACCAGAGTATATTTAGTAGATATAACCCTCTTAAACCTTATAATCCTTCTCTATTTATTAGAATTTATAGTATTTCTAGCCTCTTATAAATACTTTAGAACCTTTCTAATTCCTACTGAAACTCTAAGCTATATATTAAATCCCTTATAGAGACTACTATTTAGAAGTTAACTATATGCCTTTACTATAGTTAAAATAAAGTATTCTATATAACTCTATTAGACTAAGCCCTTAGTATAATTAAATAGAATATATTTAGTAGATATATTTAAAAGCCTATATAGTTTCTTAAGATCTTTCTATATAATTTAAAATAACATAAAGCCTCTCTGATAAATCTTAAGGCTTCCTAGGGCGTTATAACTAGACTAATATCTTATAATAATACTACATAATAACTACTTTCCCCTATAGCCCCTAAGGTTCTAAAAGAATAATATAATAAAAGTCTTCTCCTATAGTTTCTAATAATTACTCAAGAGACTACTAGAAAGCATATAGCTATACTAACTTCTTAAAATATAGCCTATAGTAAGAGCCCTTTACTATAACTTCTAATAATAAACCTAGAGACTACTAGAAGGTATATAATATTACTACCCTCTTAAGGTAATACTCTTATAGTTCTAAAGCTATATAAATCCCTATAGCTATATAGCCTTATAGCTATATAGCTATATAGCCTTAAGTTCGAATAAAACTCTATATTCTTTGAATTTCTAATATCTACTCAAAGAGATCTTAGTAATTAATAAAACTACTATAATTCTATAGAAGAATAGATAAAGAATAGGTTTAATAGTAGAGAAAACTATTAAAAGAAGATAGTATTTTATAGCTAGTTATTTAGGCTTTTTTATAATTAGACGATATTACTATAGTATAAATAAAAAGTCGCTATTATTAATTGATCTATTATAAACTACTACACTATAATACTATTATATAAATAGTTAGCCTATATAGTCTATATATACTATATAGTTAGTACTAGCTATATAGCTCTATAGGCTATATAGGCCCTATTTGTATATATATAGCACGCGCCACGTAATATAATAGTAATAATAATAAATAATTAGAATACCACTTTACACCTATATAGCAAGATTACATATAGCATATATTACCCTCCGGATAAACCAATAAGAATAATAGATAAATAATTTATTCTACAATAATGAAGAAAACATAATTATATGTAAAGCTATAATATATAAGTATTTAGAATTATTAGTAATACTAAAAGACTTGATAAAAGTACTTTGAAGTTAAACAGATAGTTATATAAGGCCTGATGACTAATAGTCTTATAAAGTCGCTCTAGGACTATTCTTTTAAGAGTTTGTATGTTCTAATTATTATAATAAATCAATTAAATTAGTTCAGACTATAATTAAAGAAGAAATTTTAAAGAGAACTTTAAGTATGAAAAGAATAGTAATAGAACTTCTTAATAATTAATTAAAACCTATAAGTCTTATATTATTAGAATATAAAGATAAATAAGAAGCTTTTAGAATTAGAAGTATTAGAATCTTTAGGGTTTTTTTATTTATCAAGAAATAGCTTAGAAGCTTTTAAATAATAGTGTTTTTTCAATATATATTGAAGTTTAATAAAAGTAACAATATTATAAAGGAGATTTATTATAGAAAGCTAATAAAATATCAAATTACTATTATTAGAGAGACTATACTATAGATAAAGCTTTTTTAGTTTGAAAAACATATTAGAAATAACATATTTTGAAATAAAATTTAAATTACTTAAATCTTAAATACTAATATTATTTCCAAAGGCTTTGTTCTATCTAAACTACTAAATATAAAGTCTTATAAAATACATATAGTTATACTTAGCTTTATAAGATATATACTAGACTTTGCCCCCTAATTATATATAATAGTAAATATCTCTCTTGCGGGATAGTACTTATTATTAGGAATAATACGCTTGAGAAATAGAGTTTATACTAGCTAAACCTTAGGCGTTTGTACTATTTCTATAAGCTTCACCTTATTTAAACTATTTAAAATAAAGTTTTATATAATATATATAGCTATATTTAGTTATATATAATATATATTAGATTTTACCTCCTAATTATATATAGTAATTAAGAATCTTATAATACTACAAAGATACTACGCTCAATATATATATTATAATAATTTAATATATTTTAAATATTAAGATATCTATTAAAATACCTTTTTTTTAATCCTTAAGAAAACTAATTAATATTAACTTAATATAATACTTTTTAAATAGAAGTTAAAACTTATAACTAATAAAACTATTTCAACTCTAAAATAATTATATAATAAAACTTCTTTTTAAAACTCCTTAAAAACTACTCTTAGATAACTTTCTAAAACCTAAGAAGTACTAAAAAGCTATTAAAATATTTAAATTAAATATTCTTAAGAATTCTATTCCTATAGAAATAAGTTATAAAGAGGATTAATAACTCTCTATAAATACTACTAAAGAAGCTTATATAAAGGATATTATAAATTTAATAGAGATAGATCTAAAAACCTATATAGCGTTCTATAACTTCTATACTTCAAAAGCTTAAAAATACTAATATAAATAGTGGATTTAAACCTATATAATAACTTAAATCCTTAAATATATAAATAGAATATTCTAAAACTAATACTACTATATAAAAAAGATGTAATAATATAAACTACTAATTTCTATAACTACTTTAGTATTATAAATAATTTATTCTTTTAAAATACTATTTTAATATATTATAAGATATTTTAATCTTTTAAACTTAAGTATTTAATTATAAAACTAATAATTAAAATATAGTTTTGAAACTAGTAAAATACTATATATAAAACTTAAATAGTTAATTAGACTCTTTTTATTATTAAAATACTTTAAATTCACAACTTTATAATTTTATTAGTCTTCTTATTAATTAAACCTTATATATAAAACTATCTACTTATAATTCAAAACTACTTAAATTCTATATTTTGAAATAAAATATTTTGATTATTAGAAAAGTAATTTTGTTTTTCCCTAAAGCTTTCTTATATAATAAGATTAATTATAATACTTTTAATATTATAATAGAACCTCTAGTTAGTACTTTAAATTCTTAAAATAATAAGAAGTACTTTTAGAATTTAAATAAACTTCTTTACTTTTTGAAATATAAATTAAATTATATTTTAATATGCTATTACTATATGTATTTTTAGTTAACTTATAAAAGCTAAATACTAAATACCTTAACTAAAAAGAAGATTAAATAGTTACTAACTTTAGATCTAGATTTCTTAAAAAAGATTTAAACCCTTAAGCAATAATAATTATATAATTAGTCTTCTAGCTAAAATAGCTATAATACTATATAGTAAGTATACTATAAAGAAAAATCTTAATAGTATTCTTTCTAAGATTCTTTTATTTTTAATTTAAACGCTTTAATTTATATTTTTTAAGATATAGAGTATTTTATAACTTTTTAAGAAGTTTTTATAAGAAATTATATTTACTATAATATGAAATTTATACTTATTAAAAACTATAGAGATACTAAGATCTTTATTATAACTAGTAAGAATAAAGAAGTTAAATTATACTTATATAATATTACGCTCTATATTACTCTAGCTATAAAGCTTATCTTCTTTTAGTAGTTATAAAAATAAGGCTATTAGTAGGATACTAGGCTAAATTACCTATTACAACTATAGAAGAGTAATTACTCTAAAATCATAACTATTAATATTTAATATAATTAGTAAGTTTTTAAATATTATATATCTTACGAAGGATTAACTACTTTAATAGTATAAACTATATAATATAAACCTTCTTCTAGATATTACTACTATTAGTAGTATACTATAGATACTATTTAAAAACCCCTAAAAAGTAATAAATAGTTCTAATACTAATAATTAGGGTATCCTAGTAGAAAACTTCTTAACTACTTTATTTTAACTATACGAAGTATTTATATTACTAATAATTACTTAAAATATAATAAGTATTAGCCTACTTAGGGGGTATATAAGGCTTATAATATTAATAAGGCAAAATATAAGATTTACTATATAAAACATAAGAATACTTTATATACTACCCTA
>QAPF01000497.1:0-27028 GCA_004367935.1 Colletotrichum sidae | reverse complement strand
ATTATTATTATTATTATTATTATTATTATTACACTTTTTTTCTAGATTTATCTAGATTTTTCTAGATTTTATTAAAAAATTTCATTAATTCTAAAAATAGTTTAGTCAGATTAGTTAACTACTAGTCAGACTAAATCTGACTAAGACTAATCTAGTCTATGTTCAGTCTGACTATAGTATGGATTAGTTATACATTCTAGTGACTTAACTCTGACTAATCTAGTCTGACTATGACTATGACTAATGACTAGCTGACTTTTTTCTCAACCCTGGCTGTGCCTTCGGCCTGCTCGGCGGCGTCTACGTCGGTGACGTCTCTTATTCCGCGTTGTGGTTTACCGCGTACGAAATCTCACATACTACCAAGTAAACGACGCGACGCACCGACCTCGCTTCATTTCGAACAGACAGGCGGACAGACGCACTGCAATACTTCTCACCGTCATCAAACCAAGCCGCCGCCGCTGTCTTGTGCGCCTGCCGTCTTTACCGTCAGCCATGGTAGATCGACCGAGCCTTCATCTCTTGCATAGCAGGCGGTGCGTCTAGTATCAGCCCAGCATCACCACCAGCTCCACATGGCGTCCTTCTGCTTCACGCAGTCTTCATCCGGCCGCGGGGTCCTGCATGACCATGACAGCGAGCATGATCATCAGCTTCAACACCAGCACCGGTGACAACGGCCTCAGGACCATCAGCCTGACCCTCCCGTCGTCATTCTCCACGCTGCGGCCACTGCTAGTCTGCTATGCTGCATGAACTCGAAAGGCTGAGCTCTGTTTGCCGTCTCCAGTCTTCGGGAGTTGATGGCTCCCGGCAGTCGACATCACGGCGGCAAGGCCATGTCGGGCTCCAGCGAGTCCCGTTTCTTATGCTGTCGCTTCCTTGCTAAGATCCAATACCATGGTCTCATTCTATGCATACACTACAATGGACCGTAGCTAAAGGGTGGGAGCCGGGCTGTGCTGTTTCCGGAGGCCGTTCCTGCAATCAATCACCGTTTCCCCGGGCCAGACCTATGAGTTCAACATCATCTGTACCCCGTCAGTCAGTCCTTTTCTTCGAGGATTAACCCCTGCTCAACTCACTCGAGAGAGGGTGCCAGGCACTCCGGCCGTGGGCGTCCGCCGTCAGTTTTCGCCGTCCATATCCACGGAAAAGTGCTTGCTAACTTACTGCGTAGTGTACTTACTTGCACGCAGTAGTCTACTACGTGAGTACGATAGTAGTTTTTAGTGTAGGCCTGGTCATGCCCATGTCGAGTGGGCGTTCTCATCCTTGCGATGCCATGCCATGCCTTGGTTCCGCTGTGCCCAGTCCGTGCTACGCTACTGGCTGGTCCCACTCCGACCCCCGACCCCTGTCCTTCACCCTCATCCTCACCCTCACTTTGACGCTTACACTCACTCGCTTCTCACAACTCACACCCCCCCGTCAACTCGCCTCCTCAGGTGAGGAAACCTCACGGCCAACCATGGTCCATCCCCCATGATACGACTCTGCTTCTCCCGGTATTTAGATCCTGTCTCTTCCCGCCGCTGTTCGGTGTTTCGATTCTTGTCCCTCATCGAACATTCTTTCCCACTTTCGTTCTATCAAACAAAACCATCCATTCGCTTTCTGAGAGCAAAGTCATTCGCTTCTTTACTCTCGACTTAATACCAACTTAGTTTTTGTTTCCCTTCTTTCCGGAACAAAGTAACACCCTCACTCACAAAGAATCTTCGTCCACATTCGCCAAAATGAAGAACAGCGTTGCTCTTCTGGCCCTTGCCGCCGGCGTCAGCCAGGTCACTGCTACCGTGAGTCTACTTGAGTCTGCCACATCTAATTACGACATCTCGCGACCAGACTTTTACCCCGGCATCCTCAAGCAGGTAGCTAACAAGATTTGTAGGGCTGGAACAAGTTCCCCTCTTTCACCTGCCCCGAGAACACCGACAACAAGTGTGAAGAAAAGCAGAAGGGTGGCTTCTCCTGGGGTGACCTGAACACTGGATCGTTCAGCAACTATGGCGGCTTCGACTTCAAGGGCTGGACCTGTGAAAACGATTTCACCAAGCGCGACCAGCTGGCTCCCCGTACTTTCGGCGGCGGCAAGGTCATCGAGGGTTCTTGCGGACAGAAGAAGGAGACCTCTCCTTCCTTCGGCTGCGGTTCCGGCTCCGGCGCCCCTGACAAGTTCTCCATTGTTCACTTCGACGTGAGCGTCGAGTTCGACTGTGACCTCGAGTTCCACTACGACATGCCTGACGGCTCCAACTGCAAGCACCGCTCCGCCTGCTCCAAGTCTGGTACTACCGTCAAGAACTCGCAGTGCGGTGGTGCCAAGAACGTCACCATCGTCTACCCCAAGCAGCCCAACAAGCCCAAGTCCACTTGCGGCGTCGGCATCCACACCATCAACTTCGACTGCAACCCCCCCGAGTCCTCCAAGCCTCCCAAGACCACCTCCGTCAAGACCACCGCCACCACCCTGAGCACCGCCCACACCAAGCCCGTCAAGACTACCTCCACTGCCGAGGCTGAGACCACCAAGCCTGCTGTGCCCACCAAGGAGACCGTCGCCTCCGAGCTTCCCTCCATCTCTATCCCCTCCAAGGAGACGAGCACTGCTGTTGTTCCCTCCGTCACCAAGCCTGTCGAGTCGGTCCCTGTCGAGTCCGTCTCCAAGCCCGTCGAGTCCGAGACCAAGCCTGCCGTGGAGACGACCCCCTCTGTCCCCACCTTCACCAAGCCCGTCGAGTCGGTCCCCGTCGAGTCTGTCTCCAAGCCTGTCGAGCAGACCACCTCCGCTGCTCTTCCTATCATCTCCCTCCCGATTACCATCTCCATCCCGGTTCCGGCCAACAACACCGTTCCCGCCACTCTGCCCGTCCAGGAGAGCGAGACCGCCCCCGTTCCCACCGTCCCTGTTGTCCCCGAGACCAAGACCACCGTCTACGACTCTACCTCGACCATCTTCACCACCCGCGTCGAGACCGTCACCTCTTGCGCTCCCGAGGTCACCAACTGCCCTGCCGAGTCTCGCAGCGTTGTCATTGTCACCGCCACTGTTCCTCTGACGACCACCATCTGCCCCGTCACCGAGACCATCGTCCACACTCCCGGCTCCACGCCTTCTGTTTCCAAGCCCGCCGGTCAGCCTTCCAAGCCCGCTGGTCAGCCTTCCAAGGGTGTCGAGTCGGAGAAGCCCGCTGTTTCCTCCGTCACCAAGCCTTCCGTCACCATCCCCTCCGGTCCCGTCGAGACCCTGCCTTGCCCTGATGTCGTTCCTCAGTGCTTGAGCTCCTGGATCTGGTCCTCCGGCTGCACTGACAACTCTGACTCCGGCTGCTACTGTCCCGACGCCGCCTTCGTCGAGAACGTCTTCAACTGCATCTACGCCTACGGTGCTGATGACAGCATCATCTCCAAGGCCACCGAGTTCTTCCAGGGCATCTGCGCGCCTCACATTCCTGAGAACCCCGCCATTGTCACCGTCCCCGCCACCCTCACCACGGCCATCACCGTCACCGCCACCAAGCCTGCTGCCACCAACCCTGCCGAGTACACCACAGTCACCGTCGACAAGACCATCGTCGTCCCCTGCGTTACCTCCGGCACCACCATCTCCGGCTCTTCCACCACGGCTATCATCAAGACGACGATCGAGGTTCCCCACGTCTCCTTCGCCACCAACTCTGGCTCCGTCGTCGTCCCCGTTCCGGCTCCCACCAAGCCTGTCTATGGTGCCAACCCCCCTGTTCAGACCGTTTCTGACCAGGCTCCTGGCGCTTCTGCCCCTGTCGGTGGTGGCTATGCTCCCTACCCCACCACTCCCGCGGCTGGCGTCAGCAAGACCACCCCCGTCGGTACCGGCGGCGTCGTTCCCTCCACCACCGGCGTCGTCGTTGCTGGTGCTGGCAAGACCACCTTTGGTATCGGTGCCGTCATCGCCATCGCTGCTCTGGCTGCTTTCTAAGCTGGCTATCAGTCTCCTTCCCCCGAGCTGAGTGAGCGGAGGAAGACGGGAGAGGGAAAAATTCCCCCTCCCCGGTATTCAATCATTTTCCTTGCTATTACACATGTCGCTGCACGCAAACAAACTCTGTAATCTACATTTCCGCAATCATACATACCATTCTTACGATCCTTACGAACGAAGTACTACTTGCACAGGTGGTGGTCTGGCATAGGCATAAACCCATTTTTTTTCACAGCAACAAATCTTGGCCGCAAAAAGAGCGCATCAGAAAGGGTAAACTGTTCGCACGCGGCTCTTTCTGCATTCTCTGGCACACTCTCTCCTGTTTTTTCTTTCCTTTTGGTCGGTTGATAGCGTCACAAAAAGGAGGCAGCGAGAAGGAGTTGGCAATCAGAAACTATACCCTGGCTGGTTGGGATGTGTTGTAATAGTTAATAGCTGAAATAAAGCATGCGCTCTAACTAACTCGTGTGCCCCATGCCTGTGGTCATTTCGCAATTGAGTGATGCGTGATGATCTAAGTTCCTGGCTAGAACCGGGTACTCCCTTCTTTGCGATGACCACTCGGTTCGAACGTGCTGTCCGGACTGCGAAGCGGGAGGAACGAGTCAGGCGACGTTGTAGTTGAGACGTGCCGGGAAATGAGCTTCGATATGCGTGCGACCTTGCCGATCTCCCCAAGGCTGGCCAGCCGGCCGCTTTCTCGACGGTTTTCAAGGAATTGGGCAGACCCCTCCCCTCCGTCCACGTTCGTAGCTCCCGAAGTTTCAACTCTAAAAGGTCTTGGGGTTCGGGAATACGATGTTGTATGGATGGGTGTCGGTGTAATGTAATTTGTCGATCAGGTACGCGCGTTGCGTGGCGTCTGTCGGCGAAACTCTGTTTTATTTCACTTTCCTCGATGGGTAAGTGTTTCTTTTACTTCTCTTTTGAAATTTGATCCTGTACGGATAAAGTGGTTGCTCTTGGTTCCGTCTCGACTTACTTGGTTCTGTTCCCATCTTTGACATTGTGGGAATTGAGATCGGCGACGGGGTTGGAAATTTTGTCGTAAGAGAACGGGCTGGCCGATGGAGGGCATCTCATCAGTCTGGATTTTGATTGCATGGTGTGCGGCCCTCTGCGAAGTGAAATTCGACGATGTCGCTTTTGACAGGTTTGGATACCCCGGACACAGTTGGCGTATACTGAGGTTGCTGCGCTTTGTTTTTGCTCCTTGCTCAAGTACCTATAGGGCACCCTTCTAACCGTTTCTGGATAAACACCACAGCAAAAGCCACAAACAGATAGCTGTCATGGTTGGCTATCTGCCCCTGTTGCAGTGGAGAAGTACGGTTCTCCACAGCTAAAACTTGCCCCTTCCACATCGTACACAGTACCTCTCTCGATGAATCTTCACCCCCAGCGGGGTGTTGGTCGTGAAACTTTCTTATTTCGAAATCCGCGGGGTTCTGGAATTCTGTTGCTGTCCTTCGGTGACTTCCCTTCCCGAACATCTTTCTGGAACGATGAGGGGCCGACCCATGGAGATGACCTCAGACTGCTCCTGCTTGGCAGGTGCTCGTCTGGTTCGACATGGGCGGAGCGAAAACGGTCCTCGAGTCGGGCGCCGTTAATGCCAGCATTTGGGGATCGTACATGCGGTTACATGTCATCGGTGAACATCTTCCTTCTCCGTCGGTTGGGAGCCTTCAACCCCCACAGAGGCCGTACAACCCGAGTCCGCAACGCGTCTTGGCTGTTTGTGCCTGCGGCAGAGGATGCGAAAGACACCTCAAACCCAGCTCTGTGATCGACCGTGGCCAGCTCAATTTCTGGGCACAGTGAATTGCGCCAACAGTGAGGTTGACCATCTGACATACTACATGATCTACATCGCCTGGGGCCATCTACACTGACCGGACCTTGGCAGGTTGAGACTACAACAGCTTCATCACTACACAACCATTTCCTGATCGGTAAGGGGCAAAAAAAGAGGTCAAACAATGCATGGATTGACACCCTCGTCGTAAGAAGAGCAAATCCCGTATAAGACAGCAGGTTCATCTGCCTCTAAGAATGAACGGGACTAAGTGTTAGCCTCCCGAATCTCAACTGGAATTCATCCCATACACTTGTGCTCTCAGCGACGTGCGCGTCAGATTCGCTTCTCGGCAGCAACCTGCGTGCTTCCCATCAAACAGCACCGTGACTGCGTGTCTGGTACGGAGTACTGGAGAAGGCGAACCCGTGCTTCAATTTATATTGGACAATATCTGAAGACTCGTTGGTGAACACGTCGTCAAAGCCAGGCCAGGTTTCGCTGGCGGATGCGTCTCAAGAGATTCTCTGCGCCACGAAGTGCAAAATAGCCTTCAAAGAAGACGGACCGGGGAAACTCGGAACTAGGAGCAGTGTGATGGACAAAGATGACCTACTCTGGCCACGGCATCTTGAATTTCCATTACAATAGAAGACACGCCATTGATGCCACCAGCAGGCCAGCATTGCAGTAACCCTCAGTACATACACCGAGAGAAATGATCATAATCCAGCCCGTTCCTGCTGATGCTCAACGCGTGTGTTTACTTTGCAAGGTGACGAAGTCTTGAATGGATAACTGTCGCCGCAAGTCGTGCTCCTAGGGCCGACTTGACCACGTAAGATGATATTAAAGTAGCTAATGTATATGGAAGAATATGTAGATGTGTGCGTCAGGTCGTCAATATCCCATATTGCCGAACATCCAAACAGATCATATGCGCATTGCCCTCCCGCCGAGAGTCGGAAATGCAAGAATATGCCGCGCCACCGATCCAACGCCGTTCCCAAGCTTCTTCTGTTGGTCTTCTCTGCTACTTTTCGAGTTGCTGTCCTTTTGTCTAATCTCTCCCCGAATCCTTGCCCGATTCGGAGGCATAGTCGTCTACGAGACTCTGCATCTCCGGGTCGTGGAGAGCGGTGCGCTCGCGGAGGCGCCGCTCGAGATGTTGCGCCTCCTCAAACGAACCACGTCGACCCCAATTCCGAGGTTGACGTTTGAGAAAAGCGCCTACAGAGCCGAGGTAGCCCTCGTGACGGAGGAAGTACGCCTGCTTCTTGCCCTGGGACCAGAACTTGATGGCGTAGCTGAGGGTGTTGATTGTTTGTCGGTGGCCACGAATGAAGGACCCTCCAAAATAGATGTGGTCGAGGTTGTGTATTTGCGACTGGAGGAATGCAATCTGGCCGATATTGTTGGAGATGGCGTACAGCAGTGACCGGGACACGTCTGCGCCGGAGAAGGGCTGGTCCGAGCCGTTATCATCCGTCGCTTGAGGAGCTTCCTCCGTCGACGTGGAGTCCTGCGGCAGTGTTGATGACGAAGCACGGTTCTTGTCGTCGCCATTGTGAAGACCCCCGTGGTCCTCGGCTTCATTTTCCGCTGTGCGCTTCATCCTAAAGACCTTTCCAAAAGACGAGGCTATCGTTGTGCTCTTGAGGCCAATCTTTCCATAGTCGCCGCCGTAGATGTCGCCGACGAGCATGTCGACCTTGGCATTGTCCCCTTGCTCGGACATGTCGAGCATCTCGTCAAAGGTGCGCGCGCCGGTGAGCAGTGAGAGAAGTCCCCACAGCGTGCCGCCTCCCAGTGATGTTCCTCCAACACGCTGGTACTCGCGTGGGCCTGAAACCTTGAGTATCGAGACACCAGAGCCAATGTTGACGAGGAGATACGGGTATATGTTCTCGGATGGAGAAACGAAGTGCATTGGGTCGGTTTCACTGTAAGTGAATACCTCGCGGGGAATCTCGGTGATGAAGAAATCAAGGCCTACATGACGCACGCCGCATGTTAGCTAAAACGTTAAAACACGACGACGGTGGTATCAGCAAGGCTAACTAACCAATGATCAAGCACTCCATCTCCTCCTCGCGGAGCACGTCGACGCCCAAAACGTCGCGCATCTTGTCGTAGAACTTGAACGCGCCGCCGCCGGTGGCCATGACGCTCAACTCGCCGGGCCGCGAGCCATTGAGGGTCTGCTGCTTATCCTTTAGATGGCGCATGAACTCGATACAATCGTCTATGCGATCCGTCTCGAAGTTGAGGAAATTGAGCCGGCCGCCGGGCTCCTTGGAGCCTGCCTCGCGGGTGAAGTAGACGAGTTTGATCAGCGAACCGCCAATCTGAGGTATGGCAAAAGAAGGTCAGCGCTTGCATTACAGGCGGTCAAAGAGGGCGCAAGCGCATACGTCAACTGCGATGTGGCTCACGACGGCGTGGTGATTCGGCAGGCGAATATCGCTCGTCTCGTGATGGGTCGGTGATCCTCGGCCATTGTTGCTCGGAGAGGTGGAATCTGGGTCGACGATGAAAGCGCCCTTGACGTTGATTCTCACGGAACCTGGGCGGATGATGGTGCTGTCAATCTCCTCGGTGCTCGTCATGGTCCGGGCTCTCGTGCGAATGTCAATGCCAGTCTCTATGACAGGGTCGGCGGGGTTGCTGGGGTCGTTGTCGAGTTCGTCGTCGGGTCGGGAATCGTCAATGGCTGAACCTCCATGATCGGGCGCGGGGCACATGCTCGGTCTTTATGGGGTGTTCGTCCGGGAAGGGCACGGAGAGGGGCGGGAAGCAATGAGGTTGGCTTCGGACGGCGCAACCTGTGGGATCGGGATCGTAGGTCCAAGAGCCAGATGGGCTATCTCGTCAGCGGTGGTGCTGGCGGTGGTTTCTTCACGTTGCGCAGGGTTCGCTTTGCGCCGAGTCTGTTCGCCTCGGAGGAAGTTGAGGAGGTGGGGGGAGGTCATCGAGGGGTTCTCTCGCTTGGGATCTTTTTGGTTAGCTAGCTCCCTCACCTTACAGTGGGAACTGAACCACTTGGATTGGTTTCGAGTCAAGGCGCCGTTGTGAGACGATCTCGCAGCTGCGTCGTATCTCCGGAGGTGTGCTTATCGATAACAGCCTGTACGTGAGCTTCTGCTCCTGCCGGAAACCCGACCAGGCGCCTTCAAGTACCTAAATATACCGACCTACTTAGAGCTCCTTCCAGATATACCTACTAATAGATACCTCATCTAAAGAGTGATACTGCATGCCTCAGCTAATAGTCTCGGCGACGACTGTGCGCAGATATGTCCTTGACATCCTCCATCATCTTATTGAAAGGTGTCTCTGGTGAATACGTTCTCTATGTTTTGACATTTGTTCGTACACAATGTATCCAGGTACAAGAGGTAAGGCAGGAACCCAACAGTCAAGGACCCTGAGCTGATGGGCGGGGGTCGTGGTCCCGTTGGGTACTTTCTTACCTGGGGCTGCTCCCCAAATTGCCTCACTACACAGTACACTTGCGTAGCCGTTTGGCCGAGGCCCTATCAGGGCGGGTACTTCCATTTCCTACTGTACACAGTAGATACCGGGGGACTTTCGCTCCACTGGGGTATGGATCGCTAACTGCTTGTAGTGCGGCACAGCGATTTCTCGCATTCAGCCCACACAACTACAACTCCTCAAGTGATTTGGTACACACGGCTGGTTTATTTGCTGTTTCCCCCTTTGCTTGGAAAAACTTCCTTTCCTCCGCAGCTTTCGGGTAATATTCGCTCCACGCAAGGTGGATCGGCGTGCGTGGGAAAATTACATAGCAACCATGGAACAGTATTCAACTGTCGAGAGGGTAGCGAACCCTGCGCCACTAGCTCTTAGTCCACGTCAAAGCTCCTGCCAGACGGACGATTGAATAAGCACTGAGTTGATTGCTATCCTTCATCTGGGCAGACCACCGTGGTTCTTCCACTTACAACTATAGAACGTGCCTGGTATGGATCCGATGGACGATAGCAAACATCCTGCCTCTGGTTGGTTTTCATGTCGCTGAGCATGCTTCTTCGGGACAAACGAGTGCACGACTTATTGTGGTTTGACAGCGATGACACCATAGCCTTTAGAGACGTCTTTGCGTTATCATGTGTGTTTGCCGTTTATTCCGATTCCTATCGCATCACATGCTGCGGTTCGATGGTCGAGCTGCTCGCTGCCGAAAACGCCGGCCGATGACCATCCAGTCATCGGCCCTGCGCTTCGAATCACGAGACCCTGCCACGTCAGTCGACGGGCTATGCCACGCAGGCTCACTATTGTGGCCATCCTCTTGGCGTGGATTAATTAGCCACCTCACCACGGATGCAAGGTTGGCTGGCACGCACTGACAAGCTCCTTTACCGCGTGGGCACGGAGCCATCCGTCGGCCCCAGTCGACGGTATTGTCAGCCCGAAAAATTCTTGAAAGACATCTTACCAAGCGTGTAAATAATGAATGTCTCGCGCATGCCGCCTGGTTGCGCACCTTCATTCCTGCCCATATCCAGCGGCGTTCCGTTGACCGGCGTTATCCCCGGCCGAACCCATAATTCTCGGCAAAGTTGTGGATATCATCCGCCCGGAGTCCGGAGTGTTCGCTAACGGAACCCCGAAAGAAGGTCGGTCATTCAAAGGCAACAACCCAAACCTTGGCAACTGGGTATGAGTACGTTTACAGTGACAAGTGAATATTTCTACTTTCCAGAACAAATATCCAACATCTTCTGCAGCAGGAGGGCTTATTTGGGTACCTCTGCTCAGTGTTGGGGTTCGCCAATGAAAAGCTGGACGTCACCATTTTCGTTTCCATCCCTGCATTTCAGACTTCTTGGCAGCTAAACAGCCAAATAGAATTATGATGTAGTTAAAATCGGTTCTCGGACATTGTCCCGGTGGTTACATGCTTCCCTGTCCCAGGCAAGCGTGTGCTCCAAGCCAAGAACTGCACTCATACTACTGGAAGCCACCTGCATCCTGCAGAGACATCATCTTCGTATACGGAAGGAACTGTGGCGAATCAATTTATATCAAAACCTATGAGTTAAGTTTGGAAGTGGGAAACTGGGTCTAGGTCTTTCTCAACATCCAATACAACGAGAGCCGTGCTATAGTCATGCTATCTTGTAGTATACGACTACGACGACGCTCGGACCCGGAGCTATCTTGAAATCAAGAATACATTCAGATCCTCCATGAGCGGTTGTCTTCCTTCTTGAGAGAAAGCACGACTCCTCACAAAAAGCGCCTCAGCTTCGCCACGGGCCCGGGCTTCCCAGGTCGATCCCGATGGAACTGCAAAACCCATGCATCGCAACCTTGCAGATCTTTGGCAGGCTGCCACGACGGTTCTGCGTATTCCCACTCGACGAGATACTGCAACCCCGTCCGCGACCTCTTGCCGGCATACCTGGAATCGAGAATGGCTTTGAACGACCACCGCTCCTCGTCCGGCTTGCTGAGATATTTGACGACAACGCGGCCTTCCTTCTCAGCCTCTGGCGGCGATACCTCCGCGATGTAGACGGGCAAATGAAGAGTGTAGGCTGCTAGTTGGCTGGTGGGCGCGAGCTGCATGGAGTCAGTTCTTCGCAGCCATGGGTCGTACATTTGCGACCACTCAAACCATATTTCTGGGGTCAGTATAGTAGAAGTAGCACGGGGCACGGCCAGGTCGGGGAGGGATAGTGTGGAAGATGAAAGACATTGGGAGCAGGTGGGTTTGCTGAAACGATCCCATTCGGGGTCGATCATTGGGGCGTGAGCCCATGCATTGCAAAAAAGACCGACGATGGCCGTCAATACTTGGACGGTAGTCTGACTGTTGTTACCTCCGAATGTCCAGCAGCCCCAAGACTCGAAGTGGGCGTATAGCTTTAGCAAGCACAGCGTCAGAGACCTGTCTGCGAAGTTGGGTCCTGCAGCTGTGGTTTGAGTAAGAAATGTCTGCCGCTGTGACTGGGTCGTCGTTGATATTGTCTCATCGACTTGCCGGATGATGCTTGCCTCGTCGAGGGGCGCATCCTGCTGGGCAAGTGGGCTCTCCAATTCAATAAGAAGAGTTCGGATTACTGCCCTGGCGGGAGGGAAGCGCATGAGACTGTGTAGCTCATTGATATCAGTTTGATATCCTCGGGCTAGATCAGCCAAGTCAGTATGAACAGCAAGCTGTTGTGTGCCTGGTTCTTGATTCAGGCGGGCAGACTTGAAGCAATAATCCTTGGGCCATGGCTTCCGACTACTGAGTTCCGGAGCGAAATCAACTTCGAAAAATGGGTTTGTGGAAATAAATAGTCTGTCGTAGCGCCATGGTTGATCGAGATGACGCTCCTGCAGAGCCGAGTTCAAAAGTCTACTGATGTACTCGTCAGCACCATGCGGAGGAGATCCGAAAATAACTCCAACTTGTGCGAATGGAATCGCCTTCATATCGTCTGAGGAAAGCGTTAGATTCAGCTTCCTGAAACTCCCTTTAACGAGTTCAACGGGGAAGAAGGCGTTGCGAATACAAATAGAGGACGATGCGTGGGTTGCGCCAGTCTCAAGAGGGGCATCTTTTCTAACAGTGTTTTTTATTATCTCCCATAGAAAGTTGATTTATTATTACGTTATCAGTATGAAATGCATCAGACAATGATCTTGTCCTGTGTCTACAATGTCTACAAGAGAAAGAGACCAGCAGGTCAGAGCGTTTCTCAGTCTCGAGACGAGGGAGGTTGATGGTCAAAGGCAGCGCCACCAAGTGATGATACAAGTTCAAGGGAGCCTACAACTGTTTCTGGAAGGAAACAAGCGGCATCTTGTGCTGAGAACATTGGCATTGTTCTGAGAGTCGGTAGTCGCCGGGCACTGCCAGCCAGGGGATAACGAGCAAGCCGTATGCCTCTTTGTCAAGGGAAATCAGACGACCTTCTAGTCCCAGGGAGGGCTACCGTCGCTGCCTCCGAGTTAATTTTGGCATACAAATTGATGTCGAAGAGCAGGGTTGCTACGGTGCTATGATGGTGAATCACGGCTGGCAATTGTTCAACTAAGGGGAGAACATACGCCAAGCACAAACAGATATTGTGTCGCTCCTAGGAAGTGCAACATTGGCATATACATGTCGAATTTCAGATTTTGTATCCGTATCGGATAATGGTTCCAAAAGCACAACGGATGCTGGTCGTCCAAGCAGTTTTACAGAATGCATGGACAGCTATGTAAGGCCAGGCTTCTTCATGGCAGCGTGGCTAAGCAAAGACGAATGCGTTCTTCAGATGCTATTCGATACCGTGATATTTTATATCTCTATACACAGCATCGAAGCCGACGACATGTGGGAGAGATTAGCCCATGGTGTGTTCGATGGCCGATGGGTGATAGACGACGATGGGCGATGGGGGTTTGGAAGGTGACAGGTAGGAGCTGTGCTCACATGGCTGGCTGGACGGGTGATTTAATTGGACGAAGCGCAGGGATCGGTCTGGCCTTTGGCTGCTGAAGGTCTTGAGGGTTGGGATTGCCTCCCGCGAGAAGCGCCAAGGAGAAACAGAGGCGACCAATCAGGTCGGGTGCCTGAGCCATCACCTCGACTTGATCTGCAACTGCAAGCGTGGCCCAATGGGAGCGACGGTTATCAGATGAAAGAAATTGACAAGGTCTGCACGCGGCCTCCAAGTCTCAGTGGCAATCATGGTCTCAGGTTAGGTGACCTGCAAGGCAGTGGGGCAGAAAGTACTGCGTAGGAGGTGTCGTTGGATTTGAGCACGAAGACTTCGACATGTGTATCCGTACAGGGTGTCAAGTAACGAAAAGGAAGAAAAAGTTTTTTCCCTTCCCACGGAGAAAAGTTTTTGGACCCAAGAACGTGGGTTAGCTGCAGCCAGACCAGGGAATATGTCTGCTGCAAAGGTTGCAGTCGCGATGGTTGGATAATTGAACATGGGGAGAGCCTGTCCAAGACATATCTATCATCCAATGAGATGGAGATGGGGCTGAAGATGAGAAGGAGCAGCGTGCTCTGTGTCCAGTGTCCTGTTGCCCGCGTCCACTGGAGGCTTCCGCAAACAACCCTGTCAAAGGAAACCGGTTGCGTCAATATATTTCGCTCGAGGAAAAAAGAAGGCGAGGCCGCCGACGATAAGCAAAGATTCCATGTTACACAGCAATGGGTCGGAGTGGACTCGGCGATTACACAGTAGACCCAGGTGGGCTGGGCTGGGCCTTACCTGGACCTTGACCTTACATACGTGAGGTAGAGGAAAGGATTCTGCCATAGAGATAGACACGAGTACGTAGCGTTCGTAGGGTGTTAATTATTGAAGAGAGTACTGATTTGTGTCCCAGTCATTCTCTATCGTGACTCGGGATCTTTACTCAGCTGAAGCAGCAGGCCGGGTAAGATACAAGACGCAAGCGAGATATAATAAATAGTAATAGCTTTGCAAACAACTCTTATGATTTCTCTTCTCAGGTAAGGTAGGTGACGAGATGATGGCGTGCATCGGCAAGTTGACCATCTCGTTAGGCCCAAGTGCGTGTCGGCAGGAGCTTATCGATAGACCGAGCAAGTCTTATCTCCCTTATCTTGGGTGCTTGACTGAATCGTATCTGGCACCTGCCCATGGTGTGTACAAGGCACCTTTACGCATCTATGCCATATTGTGGCTGGCAGTTCCCAGACGCACCCATCTTCTTCTCTGTTTACATGAAGCTGAGATGGTGTAAAGCACATTCCACAACTTTGCCGTCGCATGTCTGTCTGCTTCAGGCGCATGATATACGGATAGAGTTGCCCACGCTGCCGTGTATCAAACGTCCAAGACGATGGGCTAGATGAACAATGAGCTTGCCTTGGGTTTTCGATTCCTACCTAGGTAGGAAGGTACGTAAGGTAATTAGTACATCACAGGGCACTCAGCTGCTCGCCCCCCCCACCATCACATCTCCTAAAGTGGGCGGATGTGCGGAGTACCTCACGGTACCAAGGTGCTGCCCAACTCTGATTTGAACTACCAACAATCCGTCAATGACGTCCTCGTGGCTCAAAAAGCTACCCAAGCTAAGGAAGCTATCCGTCCAAATCACTCAACCTGCTGCACCGTGCCTTGCCTGAATCACCTCAGCGCTGAGAGAAGGAATTTCAACGGAGTCGGCCCCGCCATAGACTTTTTGTATATAACACAGGAGGTGCATTCACTAATACCTGCCTACACCCGGGTCCCCTGCCTGACCTCTCTGCATTGTCTTGCTTTTATACGCACCCTCAAGCTCCTGCCGCGTGCGACCGTGACCTTGCGACCTTGCCATTCCCAGAATCGATACTATCTCTACATTACTGCCCACTTCTAGCCACCTTATCAAGCCAACCCTGTTCGATCTGACTGCAAAGGAGGATTGAGTCTCCCGTTTCTTCACCATCAGCATCGCCCTCTGCTCTCGTCGCGCCGGTTTCGACGGCCCATTCCCCGTCAGGACACCAATCCCATCGGCCTCGGCCACCTGGCAAAAAACGTCGTCGAGCTAAGTGCCCAGAGAGAAGCACGCGGATGCTTCCAGCCATCACCCTACCAACCCGCGCACTGCAGACCACGACCTGTCTAGACATTCGTCTCCGCGCTCAAGCTCACATATTCGCACTTCTACTCCTGCCACTTCAGTCGCGAATGATCGTTGCTCCGGTCACCACCGTACTCCATAACAAGCGCATCACTTTTGGCGCATCGACCAAGCCCGAGAAGCTCTCTCGTCGCATCTACTCGCACAACAGCTTTGCGCGTCTGATGCTGCTGACTGGACGCGCTGAGATATTACGGTTCGCTTTTGTACGCCTCGACTAGCACTGGCCGCAAAGTCATCGACCCGTCGCTTGCTTTCGCTGCCACTCCGACGTTTCCACCCTGCCGTCGCATCATAATCTTGCGCACTCTCCCGAACCTCTTTCGCGACGGCATCCATCCCAGTCAAGTTCGATCGGGCGCGACGTCTTTGCCGCTGCCGCCGTCACATCGTTTTAACGTCAGCATTCGGAAGTCTCTAGAGCTGAGCATCACCCGTGGCGAGACAACACTTTCGCCGGCCGTCTGCATTTCACCACACTCTTCGTCTCAGGCGACACTCTCCTCCACACGCCAACGGAACACATACTGCACTGCCAACCATGAATGGTAGCATACAAGCTCAGGAGGCAGTTGCGCAAGAGCCTCTGCAGCCAGCGACGGCCAACGCCAACGGCAACTCGATGGCCGCCAAGAAGCGCAAGAAGGAGGGACTGAAGCCCATCATCACCACTGAAACACCACCGTAAGTTGGACGCAAATCGTTTCTCCTGCTTGCCCTTGCGATTTACCCCAATCTCCAATTACAACACACTGGTCATGGTCAATACAGCCAAGTGGCTGGAAATGACGGCAATTGTTGCAAAGTATGGCCTCGATATCCGAGATACGCTACGGCGTCTCCATTGTCCATTTCCAGAGCACTTCCAGCGAGTGTCATCATTATACCTTGGTCGTCGACTCCACCTGCCTGGCACCGAGATGGTTACCCCTCTATTACGTGCAAACCAACCCACCACGCCCGAAGCCGCACCTTCATTTCCTGCACGCGGTGGCGGGGCGAGGTGCAGGTCGGGGGCCAACAGTTTGGAAGATGCATTCAGATTCAGGCGGTCGAGTCGAGCCAAGCAATCAGTCAGATCCAGGCATCCGCAGTCCGGTCCTACACAGTCCAGTTCAGAGCAATTCACGGCAGTCCGGGTTGGCGCGCAGCATCGTCTACACACGCAGAAGGAGACGCCAGTCAGTGCTCAACGCCGCGCCGCGCAGAGTGTCTTACTCTGGGCCTCTTGACGACCCGCTTATGCGGCAACGAAGGAAATAGGAGACGGGGCATTCGAGAGGCGAGAGGGCAACAGGACATGCAGCGAAAATCCATTGGCAGGGCACCTCGCCTACTAGTCGAGCCTGTGTCGCACAGAAGAGCTAGGGAGCCGTCAAACGGGGAGGTTGATGGACGGCCTGGCGCGCACAGAGGACATCATAGCGCGAGATTGGAGTGAGGGCCGCTCGTCCAAAGACATGACAGGTCGCCAGCTGGTCGCCGCCGTCACCGCCTGCGAAAAGACGCTAGCAGGCTCAGCCCAGAATTCACGAGGCGCATCCCTCTGATGTGACATGGGCAGCGCTGGGCTCCGGCCGTGCAACTTCTGGATGCTTGCGTTGCCTGGAAGCGACCGGTACGGTGCGGTATGCAGAGCAGGGACAGGTGAGAAGCGATGGCCGACGACATCAATCCCCATTTGTGGGATACGCCTGTCCGCCGTGACTCCTGGACTTGGACGTGGACCGGACCGGACTCGAGTGGACGCCGGACTGGACTGGACTGACCTGGACTCACTGCATGACTGCGCGGCCGCTAATCCAACTACCCATCACGTTACTGGCGTGGCATATAGCCGTGTTCGTGCCGTTCCGGTGCTTGCTGTTCGTGGCGAGTGGCTGGTGCGATTTGTCACGAATTCGCGCATCAGTGCAAGTGCACATGCAATCGTCTTTGGCGGGGGCCAGCTGTTGGTGGTGGTGGTGGTGAAAGTGGTGTCGTCGCTGTCGTTACTGCTGCTCCTCTTCTTATTGCTACTCCGGAGGAAGTTTCTCTTCTGCCAGTGGGCTGGGCGGATACCTACAATACCTGCCCATAGGGAATATCGAGGACCGTCACCGAAAGTGAGCTGAGTTGGGCTGGGCTGGGCTGCACCGGGCTGATGGCTGGATCACCAGTTGCAAGTTGCACCACCGGGCAGCTTCCACCTTGGTTGACTCCGTCTCACACGCCTATTCCTTGACGGAGAAGGTGCCCCAAGACCAGGCGCTTAATGCAACCCCTGCTCCGTCTCCAGCTTGTCCACTCCAGCGTCCCGCCTGCCACCCCGCCTACCGTCATCTCGCACTGGGAGTCTGGGACTGACAGACGCGACGCTGACAATGACTGGCCCTGACTTACCCTGACCCTGATCTTGATCCTGATTCTCCTCTTTGCCCGACCCGATCCTGGCCAAGGTGGCCCAGCCCACTCCAGCCCAGACCAAGCTGCTCTGTTCCCCATCTGGTACGGGTAGTGCTGCTTCCTGCGCTGATTACTCTCCACTGCGCTTCACTGCGTCGGATCGCTCAGTTGCGCTGCGCTGCGTCCTCGTCACCCACTGGCTGACCCCTCCTCTCCTTCTAAATTGCCTTCCATTGCTGGTCTGCCTTTCTATTCGCTCGCTCCCTCACCTGTAGGTACCTACTCACCTACTTCGTGCCTACCTTGCCTTCCTAACCTGACCTCCATGACTTGGCCCCCCAACGCCGTTGCCGCTCCGCCTCCTGTTCCTCGCTGCCACCTCACCTCACTTCTCACCTAACACGCTTGCGCTGGGAATCTCACCTAACCTCGTTTCCCTCTCCCCTTACCTATCCACGTTGCTCCCCTCTCCTCTATCTCACCACCTCGCCTCACTTCAATTTTGGCCTCGCCTTCCCGCCACGCCCACCCACCCCAGTCCCATTTGTAGTCGGTCTATCCGTGCCTCACGGTTATAACCGATTACATTCACCATTTACTGGGTTCTCAGCTTCCCGCAGCCGCTACCGTACCGCGCTGTAGCGTAGCCTGTCACTACTTTCCCATGTTGTGAGCGGTACCAGTTTCGCACTGGATCCGCCCTCTTTTTGATATTTTCCCCTGCCGACTTGTTTTGTTTTCCCAACCTGTCGCTCGGCATTCCAATCCTCTTTTCCCCGTCACCCCATCAGGTTCCTTCAACGATACCATTGTTGCGCGCTGAAAGCGCAATGTTGCGAAGATGAGCTTCCTCAAGACAAGGTTCCTGCCCTTCCTCCTCCTTCCGCTATCGTGTTCTCGTCGCATTTTGCATCTTATCCTGTCGCCGCCACCGCGAACTCTTCATCCCAAACTCGCTGCCCATTCTCCACCCCCGCCATTTGACAACATTTTGAATGGCGCCTTTTCTTCCCCTGCGCCTTGTTCTTCTTTCGCTATGCCGCCCAGCCACCCACACGTCCACTAATACATTTCTTCTCTCTGCAATAGAACCCACCAACTGTCTGCTGCTATGCAGAACTCCCCGACCTCGACGTCGTCCGGTGACGATGCAGCCGAGAACACTGCCGACGAGGAAGATTCTGAGGATTACTGCAAGGGCGGTTACCATCCCGTTCAGATTGGCGAAAAGTTCAAGGACGGAAAATATATTGTCGTGCGCAAGCTAGGATGGGGTCATTTTTCCACGGTCTGGCTCTCCAGAGACAACACCTCGGGCAAGCACGTCGCCTTGAAGGTCGTGCGCTCTGCAGCCCACTACACCGAGACCGCTATTGATGAGATCAAACTCCTCAACAAGATCGTTCAAGCCAAACCGGACCACCCAGGTCGCAAGCACGTCGTCAGTCTGCTCGACTCATTCGAACACAAGGGCCCCAACGGCACACATGTTTGCATGGTTTTCGAGGTCTTGGGCGAGAACCTGCTGGGTCTGATTAAGAAATGGAACCACCGAGGTATCCCGATGCCCTTGGTCAAGCAAATCACCAAGCAGGTGTTGCTTGGCCTCGACTACCTTCATCGCGAGTGCGGCATCATTCATACCGACCTTAAGCCCGAGAATGTTTTGATCGAGATTGGCGACGTCGAGCAGATTGTGAAGAAAGTGGTCAAGAGCGAACCTGGCGACAAGGAAAAGGAGAACAACAGGAATGGTCGAAGGAGGAGAAGGACCCTCATCACCGGCAGCCAGCCGCTGCCTTCCCCGCTCAACGCCAGCTTCAACCACAACAACCTCTTTCCCTCCACCAACTCGAGCCTCGGCCAAGTGCTGCACGAAGGTTTGCAGGTCCCTCAATCCCAGCTGGAAATTTGCGCCACGCAACGACGCTTATTGTCGCACCACGGCGTGTTACTGGCGAAGCCTGAAATGTCGCCTTGGACTCCAAGCACAGGAACATTGACTAACGCGGTCTTTTTGGTCCTGCAGGCAAAAGTTCGAACGAGGCTTCCCCCATGCGCGACGTCGACCAGAAATCGCGCGAGAAGACGGCGTGAGCAAGCCCACTCTTAGGACGTCCCACATTGCGGTATCGTACTGACTGAAATTGCAGCGACCTCCTCACGAAAGAAGTATCGGGTATTTCCCTAGACAAGTCGAGCAGCTCGCCGTCCTCCGGAGAGAAGCGCAAGGCCGAGGACGCCCATGCCTTTGACGTCATCAGTGTCAAGATTGCCGATTTAGGAAACGCTTGTTGGGTCAACCATCACTTCACGAATGACATCCAGACTCGGCAATATAGGTCTCCCGAAGTCATTCTCGGCGCAAAATGGGGCGCGAGCACTGATGTATGGAGTATGGCAGCGATGGTAAGTGTCAACCGCTGTCACAGATACTGAATTCTAGCGTCTGTCTCCTTAGGCTTGCGTACTCGCTGACTCCCGCTGCTTTCAGACCTTTGAGCTGATTACCGGCGACTATCTCTTCGACCCACAATCCGGTACCAAGTATGGAAAAGATGACGACCACATCGCACAGATCATTGAGCTACTCGGACCTTTCCCCAAATCTCTTTGCCTATCAGGCAAGTGGTCGCAGGAGATTTTCAACCGCAAGGGCGAACTACGAAACATACACCGCTTGCGACATTGGGCTTTGCCAGACGTCCTCCGTGAGAAATATCATTTCAAAGAGGAAGATGCGAAGCGCATCGCCGACTTTCTCATACCCATGCTCGAGCTCGTCCCCGAGAAACGTGCCAATGCCGGCGGCATGGCGGGGCATTTGTGGCTCGAAGACACTCCCGGCATGAAAGGTGTCCGAATCAATGGCCTCGAGGTAGGAAGTCGAGGCGACGGAATCGATGGATGGGCTACAGAGGTTCGGAAACGGTAAGGGTACACGTAATGGATACAGCTACCACAGCCGAGGGCGGTTACCAAGTTATCCCAAACCTTAATTCAAATGAACGAACGATCGCGGCCCCCAAAACCCCCTTACTCGGCCCGGTCTCTCCAGCATCTGCATCCTTCCCGTTTATCTCCCGTCTAGCGAGCCTCGAATTGGTTGGCTTTGAATCAACACACATCACACGCTTTTCGCCAAAGCAGCAACAGCAGCAACAGCAGCAGAGGCAGCAGAGGGAGCATCATGGTGCCATGGCGTTTTTCTCTTCGCGCTTCGCTGTCCACAGGCAAGCGCGACCGTCGAAACAGTTACAATACCTGCACGATACTCTTACACCGTCACACATACGAACGCATAGGAAGAGAGGGGACGGTTTTGGAGCGTGGGAGGGCGTATGAGGGCGTGGGAAGAAGCCAAGAGTAAAAAGGCGATTTTTCCGGCCAATGGAGAGCGCACATTTGGACAGAACTTGTCAATGTCAAGGATTAGATAGAACCTCCTTTGTATCCCTGTTTCCCCCCCTTGAGGCTCGAGGAAGGCCCAGCACGGTTCTCGAACGGTTCATCGTATCATACGTGCACAGAAGAGCGATTGTTGACTGTTTACGTGGTCACTGTCAGAATTGATTTGTCGTGGGCGAGACTCTTTATCGCAAAGCCGTGTTGGGGCTCGAGGGATGAGACGTGCCATGATCAACACTAAAAGACGAGTTTGGTCCCTGTTGCCCTCTCCGCCCTCTTTCCTCTAATTTATCCTCTTCCTGTGCATCAAATATTATCAAGTGCCAAGGTCTGCAGGCGACCTATCCAAAGAGAGAATGATAGGGCTGATTGATGAAAACGCGCAACTGCGTGGTGAGTTAGTCCTTTGGTACTGCCAGAATTGAAGACAATCACATGCTCGACATTCAGCCATGGGAATGCCTAGCAATATTGAAATGTCCGTCCTTTAGCAGATGATTTGGGGGTGAAACGGGGGGAAACATGCGTTTGGGTTCACTTTGCGTACGAACTAATGCCGGTATTGTTCAGATCCAATGGTCTCTCCATAAAGCATCCTTGTTTGTCAAATACAACCATGCCTTCTGGAAAGGCACTACGTTTGCGTTCCCCTCCCCAATACAGCCATTCATCGACGAGCCGGAACGCCTTTCCTCTTGAACAATACACATTGGTCGAGTTCATGTCCCTGAGAGAGGCCGGGTAAAAAATGAGAGATGTCAATCAGACTGCTGACCCTGCTGCCCCTGCCTGATACTTGTCTCATGACATTACGAAGCCACCGTATTTGGCCTCCGGCAGAGTTGATGCCATGATACAGGAAGCACTTTAGCGCTTCTTACGGTTCTGTGTGATCTTGCGGAACGCCTCCAAGCCACCCGCGCCGATGGGGCGGTGGTCCGGTGCACGAGAGACATCATACGTGCTCTTCGGCGCGATTGTGTAGCTGGACGGTAGGCCGCCAGGTCGGGCTCGGTTGGACGTGACAACTGGCGCCAGCATGGCTTCGCGCTCGAGCTCCTTGGCTGACTGTACGGGTCGCTGGGTGAGTGTATACTGCGAACTACCAACCTGGCGCTGTGAGTTCTTGAGGGCTCTGACAGGGGCGTTAGCAGCCAGAACCAGGCAACAAGTAGGTAGTAGGGAAACATCACGTACTGGTAATCAAACTCCCGAGTTTCGACGTGTCGCTTCTTGTAGTCGTCTGTTCGTTTGAGAATGGGTCGGCTCCAGTCGCCGAGGAGACGTTCGGCCATGCGCTTGATGCTGGGTTCGGGCTTCTTGGATCGGGTATAAAAGTAGACAACCTTCCCTATGCCGCTGCTGAGAAGTGCCTCCTTTTCAATCGGTAATCGGATGAGGGCTTGAAAAATTTCCTGCTGTATGTTGTAGGCTGGAAGACTTCCGTCGTTCAGGGGTTCAAGGAAGAACTTGACATGTTGAAGGAAGTTCATTTCCGGGTCGAGAACGGCATCCTGCACATTGTTTCTGTTCAAAAAATCCTTCACTTGTGGCAGGAGCTTCAGTTTATGAACGGCAGGCTGGCCGGCCTCTCGTGCTGTGTTGTCAGCCTCACACGCTCTCTCCATCGCGACCTTGAGGCCAGCGATCTGCTCGTCCATTTCGTTCTCTAGGTCCTGTGGTAAGGGCGTTAGCAGCGCAGCAGAGGCTAAGCCAGTGAAAACCTACGATTTCATCCCTCTTCTTCTTTCTCTTGATAGGCCCCTTCATGGCGGCATCCAGCGCCCGGTCAATGGCCCGGCGTCTGCGTTCCTCAGGAGAAAGGTGCGACTCGTCATCGACTTCTGGTGTCGCTGCCTTGGCACGCGGCTTGCGCTCGCCATCACCAACACCGCGTCTCGACTTTCGTGCAGGCCTTCCCACATCTGCGTCCGCATCGCCGACCTCCTCATCACGCGATCGCTTCTTGTCTCTGCGTCCCTCCTTGGGTTTTCTTGGCTTATCGCCATCTGCGATCTTACGTCTTCCGGCCTTGAGCGTCTTGGCCACGTCTTCGTCGACAGTTATGGGCCGATCCTCAATGTTGGCTGTTTCCGGGTCGTAGTCCTCGAATTGATCTTCGTCGATTTCCGAAAGTTGATCCGACTCCTGGTCGGACAAATCTTCGGCGGTCGCTCCATCGACCCCTTCGCGAGGCTCCTCATTTACTGCGTGGTCGTCGCGATCGACCGCCGCTGATGGCGAGTCGGGGAGGGACTCCAAGTCGGACATTCTGACGTTGGCGACCTGATAACTGGCGAGAAAAGGGAGAAAATACTAGTCCGTCGACTGTGAAAGTGTTTTTCTGGTGGCTCCCGTTACAGTCGTCCAAAGTAGAGCATGATACTGAATATGTTGAAGAAGGAAATGAGGGTCAATGACTTGGTTTGGCGACGATGGCGGTCGATTTTCCGAATGGCCCAAGCGTTAATAGCTGAAGGTCGGGTACAATCGTCAGCCTTAATACTCCGTACTAGGTAGAAAACTTACCTAGGTAGGCGCGCCGTAGACCGTAGGTAAGAGGTACCTACTTGTAGGTACTTGACACGAGATTCAGATCGGTACGTTCCCACAGCTGTTGAGGTGGGTATACATGATGGGTTTGGCGGTTGCCTCAGGCACGGTTTGTTTACTTTGATGTGTGTAGCCTTGTGCCACCAACTGCGGTGTCCTGTTCGTTCCCGGCAGGTCGAGCCATCGCGAAATGCGAACAGTCCCTGCACCCCTTGGCTCGTAACCACCATTTTCACCGTCCCTCATTCATACTGCGCTGGACACGCACATGACACACCATGGACCGTCGAACATTTGAAAGTCCCATGGAATGGGAGTATGAGGCTGAAGGTCCACTAGATGCCACTAGCCCGTTTTCTCAAGTTGCGAAAGGCAACACCAAGAATAGTGAGTTGCCTCAGTCTGCCTTATATGCCTGCAGCAGGCAATAATAAGCCCTTCTCTTGAAAACCTCTTGATGAAGGACACGGGTCCCGGCCGCTAACAGTTTCCCTCTTTTTTTTGTCGCCAGTATTCAGCACTCCCGGCAAGTTCTCGAGTTCTGGGCCGAACCCCTTCGCCAACAGCCCCTCCAAGCCAAACCTCTTTGCCAACAGTTCTTTGAAGCCACTTGCCGCTCTGCCTCCACAGATATCGCTGTTCTCACCTAGAATTCAAAGCAAGAATACGGCGCCGCCCTTCCGAAACCCTGCTTTCACGACACCGCGGAAGCCTTTCGATTCACCAGCCTTCTCAGAAGCGTCTGGTATGGATAGCAGCCCTGCTCTGACAGAAACTTCCGAAATCCCAGATGATACTCCAGACGCCGATCGTTATGGCGACGTGGGCACGAACACAATGTCGCCTTCCAAGGTCGACAAGAGCCATCGCTACGGAAAGGCCGGGCTCCAGTCAGCAAAACGCCATGTTCCGGGCAGGGGCGAGATCGCCAGAGGAGCGAGAGACTACCCCGCTATAAGGAAGCGGAAGCGCCACAATCTGGACAGAGACGTCGGTGGGAGCTTGCGATACCACGGATCACAGGATTGGGATTCCGAGTGCGAATCAGAAAGAGACGCAGCTCGACCAAGATCACGATCCAAAGGAGGCAAGAAAGTCTATGGGCGCAATTGGATCAGCAACTTGTTCCATACTCTTGAGGAGCACCCCAACGCTCCGGAGAATCTTTATCGCTGGATTCAGCTGTTGGTTAACTGCATTCTTGTATCCTCTTTCGTCTTTTTCTGCTGGGCCATATTGGACACGGTGCGGACAGACATCAGAAACGCGAACGAGGCGGCTCGCCAGGAGATTGAGAGTCGGATGGCCGAGTGTCGCTCGGAGTATCAGCTCAATGAGTGCGCGAAGAAGGACCGTCCTGCACTCAAGGCCATGTGCGACGAGTGGTATGAGTGCATGATTCAGGACCCCACAGCCATCATGCGTGTCCGGGTTACGGTCAAGCAGATTGCCGAGATCCTCAACGAATTTGCTGGTGCAATGCAAGTCAAGGCTTGGGTAGGTGCTCCTGACAAATTCACCTACAGTGAGGGCAAAACTGCTCACATGGATAGGTCTTTTTCTTTGGAATCCTTCTCATTTGCATTGTCGCCAACAACCTCACGCTTGGTCGTCTAGCGAATTCGGCGAGCGCAGATGCCAAGGCACCAGCACACCGTGCTCCATCTGGAGTAGCACCGGAGCCTTCGATTATTCCGGAGCCTTCGCAAGCTTACATGTGGGTTCCGATTCAGACACCATCGCATCGCCGACATATTCGGTACGACAGTGATGCCACGGACACGGACGCGTCCCCGCCCAAGCCAATGTCCATCATGCCGCCCCGCACCCCTTCGGGCCGGCGCAGTCCAAGCAAAGGCGATCGTGATCGGCTGCGAAGCCCCGTCAAGTACGGATTGAGTCCGGTCAAAGGGTACTAATTCAACGTTCGGGGCATTACTTTGAACTGTACAATACATGGAGAAGAAGAGGTACACTGCATAGGGTTGGAGTGGCCGGAGTTGTTGTGAAGGTCATCAGGTTTAGTGCCAGGGACATTTGGGTCTGTCTCAAGGTCAGGCGGGTGATGCGGCGTCATCAAAAAATTGAAGCCGAGCCGATAAAGCTGCTGGAACGGGATTCTAGCAGCCACAAGCTTGACCTAACGTCGGCTTGACAACACAAAAAGCTTTTTTTCTTCTCTTGTCGCGTTTCAAAACGAGACTGGTCACAGTCTTCACAGCATTCTCATACATAAGGTGCGATGTTTGGTGGTCTGGTTTCTTAAGGAACTGGCTTGCCTCGGGACTTCGTCATCACCGTCGTTGTTTGAGCTTAGTCACCTCATTGTTCTCGCAACGTGGACCGCTACCTCCCTCCACAGATACTACTACTGTGCATCCGTATCCGTACCGTACAGACCTCGCGCTATACCTCCGTAGGGGTATAGGTTCCACATCATGACGTCAGCTAGGTCTCATTCTACATGCCTACCGGGTGTGAAATGTCAATCTGGCAGTTCTCCGCTCCCTTGCCGGTACCTGCCTCATTTTGCAGGTACTACCTATGTCATCACTCACACTCCGGTCAACTCATTTTCCATCTTCGCGTGCGGAAGAACTATTGCAAGAGGAGGACTGGAATACCTAGCGCAAGGGATCCACAACATCCTCCGCTGTCGATTGAGATACACTACTCTCAGCTGATTCAGAATGGGATTGGCATGCCTTGGACTTTGTCGGATTGGGGAAGGAAGAGAAGCCATGAAGCAACGGAGTAGATTCCGCCACTGAGACATAGGTTGTCCTGCGGTGGTGGGCAGCAAAATATGATGAGCGTGTAACCCCAAAAACCAGCAGATACGGGAAGGAATATTGCCCATCTGCATCGATCACTACCTGCTGAAACATTTAGGGCATTTCTTTTTCTTTATTCGTCCACTAACTAAGAATAGGTGTTGCGTAAGAGACTACATCTCACCCAACCATTAGGTACTTAGTTCACCTAACCTAACTATTACTACTGACCTGACCTGACTATTACTATAGGGTTGTATTAGTAGGGAGTAATTTTATAACTCTTTAATAATTAGCTATAGTATAAATAAAATATATTTATAAGAGTTATACTAAAGATACTATTATTTTTTTAGTTTATTAATATTACTATCTAGAGTATATATTATATATATATAAAGTATATATTATATATATATAGAGTATATATAGAGTATATTTCTAATAAACCTATTTGGAATACTATTTACCTTTTATAATTCTAATATAATTATTTAGAATATATATTAAATATATTTT
>QAPF01000496.1:0-26970 GCA_004367935.1 Colletotrichum sidae | reverse complement strand
TTTATTATCTTTTAAATATTTATAATTAATATTACTTATTATATTCTTAATTAACTTAAGAATATTACTAATATTACTTAGTCTATTATATTTATCTATAAATAAAATGAAATATTCATAGTAATTATAAGCTTCTAGTAAAATAGGTCTATATAGATCTAAATTAATATAATTAAAAGATTCAAACTTCTTAAAAATATTTAAATTTCTATTAACTTTATTAGTAAACTTACTTTTAAAATAAATTCTACAAATAGGTAGTTTATTACTTTTTGAATACTTATAATTAATATTATTTTTTATATTCTTGATTAATTTAAGAATATTACTAATATAACTTGTTCTATTATACTATAGTTTCAAATTGTTAATATTAGTAATATTAATATAAAGAACTAATTACCTTAATTGAATAGGAATTTTAAATTTATAGAGGTTATTAATCTTAATTCTTATAAATAAGAATTTATCCTACTTAATATTATATAATATAGGTTTATTAAAGAAGATAGATAATATTCCTATTAAATAAAGTTTAAACTAACTTAATAAATTAATAATTAGTTGTAATATATAATAAATATTATATAAAAGATATTCAATATTATTTAGAATAATTTTCAAATCATTTTTTATAGTTAAAGTATATTCTTTAATATTTCCCTATTTAATAAATAAAAGAATCTTAGTTTTGTTAATTAAAAGATTGTAGTTTTTAACTATATGAATAGTAATTCTAATATTAATAAAGAATGAAATAGTTTTAATCTATTTAATAGAACTTCTAACTTATTAAATCTTCTTAGAGATCAAAGTATTTAGAATCTTTTTAATAAAAATCTTTTTAATAGAAGGTTGAATTAGAGTTATATTTTTAAACTTGATATTTTCTTCTTTATCTTTTTCTTCTTCTTTAATTTCTTTAATATTAAAATTAAATTGTATAAAATCTTTAATTATATTACTAGAAATCTTTTTAACTATTTCTTCTTAAGTTAAAATAATATTAACTAATTTTAAAGTTTTATCCTTTTTATTCTTTTTCTTTTTAGAAGCCTTAGGAGGATTCTTATTAACTTTAGATTTTATCTAAATAGGAGTTTGTTTTAAATAAAAACTGAAATAATTTTCCTTAGTATAATTAGTTTTTTTATAATAGTTATAGAAAATACCTTTCTATTTCTTTTAAAGTTTCTTAATAACCTTAAGAGAAGACTATTTAATAACCTTATTCTTAAGATCCTTTTTAATTATAAAATTAACTGAAGAAATCTGGGTTTTTCTTTTAAACTTATCTAATAGATTAGAAAATAAGAAATCTAACTTATAAAAATCCTTATTAAATCTAAAGTTCTAAATAATTAAAGTAATAAAACTTTTATAATTTATATCTAGATTATTTAAAATATAAATAATAATAACTTAATATCCTTATTAAATCTAAAGTTCTAAATAATTAAAGTAATAAAACTTTTATAATTTATATCTAGATTATTTAAAATATAAATAATAATAACTTAATTAGATAGTTTAACTTTATTATAAAAAAGATTATTAATAAGTTCTTTTATCTTATTTAAATATTCTTCTATAGACCTAAAGTTACTAAAATTAATATTAAGGAGTTTTTTATAAATGAGAAATTCATTAGAAAAACTAATTAGTTTATAGAGTTTTTTTTAAATAACTAAATATATTAAGAATATCAGTATCATTCTTAATAACTCTTAAAAGACTATTTCTATAATTTAACTATATATAACTAAAAATCTTATTATACTTATTAGTATTATTTCTAGAAATAAGCTTAATTAAATGTATAAAAATATTTTACTAATAAATAAAGCTTTTATATAAATAGACTAGATATTATAATTCTAAATCCTTTTTAACTTAAAGATAGAATATAACTTAGAATTACTTATATTCTTAAATAACAACTTAAGAAAGTAAAGTAGTTATTAAATAAAGAATTCATCAAAATCCTAAAGTAAGATTAGAATATTTAGAATCTAACTCTAGTAAACTATTATTAATTAAAAAATTAATAATAATATAACTTAATAGTTAAATAATAGATTGATTCTCTTATAACCTATAAGAGTCTAAAATTTGAATCTTATAAGAAATACCCTTTTATAAAAATTAGAAATAATTTGAAATTCTAATTTATAAAAATTTGAATAGATTTAAAAGTTAGTTTATAAAAGGTTTTAATAGACCTAAGAGCTAGTTTATAAAAGATCTTAGTAGATTTAATTATAAGAGATTTTCAGCCTCTACTACTTAACTATCTTCTTTACTAGCTTAATAGTAAGCCTACTATTCTAACTAGTATAATCTCCTTATAAATTTATCTAATATTAAACTGATTAATTGTTAAGAAGAGTTAATTAGTTAGTTAAAATAAATATAAAAGGAATAAGTTGTAGAGTTTGATAAAAGTAGTTAAAAGAGGTTTTATATAGATAGATAAAGATAGAAAGGTTTAGAATTAATTAGTATAATCTCTAGTATAATCTAAATAAATATTAATAAAGATATAAATATTAATATTAATAATAGGTATAAATAGTGATATAATATAAAGAGAGAAGTTGATATAAAGCTAGACTTATAACTTGTTGAATTAGTAATAAATAACTAGTAAAAAATAAAGGAGAATTAATGATTCTTAAGTATTAAAGAATAAATTATTTAGAATAATATCTAAAAATAGTACGAATATTAATATAAATAGTGATAATAATAAGAATTTCGGGTTCTATAAGAAGTGGGGAACTTCAAAGTATTAATATCTAAATAGAATTTATTTTTAGAAAGATTAACCTTATATTATATAGAGCTTTCAGCTCTATTATACTCAGGCTACTAAGTAGTATATTTACTAAATATTTCAATATTATAGTTTGATCAATTTAGAGTATAAATAATTGAAGTAGTATAACCTTAACTCTAATACTTAATTTTCTATAATAAATAGAAAACATAGGGTTATAAGAGTAAAAGAGAATACTTAAGCCTTTAAACACCTAAAATGGGTTATTAGGATAAATATAAGTAGTAGCTAAATAGCTAGAACTCTAACAAACTCTTTTTTATTCAATATAGTATAGGCTCGCCCTAGATTGTTGATATAACTCCTATAGTCTTGAATTTACTTTAAAATAATAAACTAATTCTTAGTTCTAGGATATACTAATCTTCTTTTAATATAAAGACTTGATTTTTAGAGATGTTTTGAGATTTCGTATTATTCTAATTATAAGATATCTAGTAGTTCCCTATTTAATATGTTTTAAAATTAATTTTCTATTAAACAAAATAGATTTCGTTTCAACTATATAAAAAGGAGTAATAGTATTTGGGTAAAGAAAAATGTCTTTATAACTTTCTCTTTTAATTAAATTCTTAAAATTTTTAGCAATTTATGAATTTATTAAAGAATTTAGAATTATATTATTACTATTATTTCTTTATTATAAAGGGCTTTCAAATAACTCTTATGTCTTTAAAAAGATCATTTTCTTTGAAAAGTATGTTAATATCCATATATTTAGAAGTAAGTCCTTTAGACTTAGGACTTCTTTTATCTTCTAATAATTTATTTTCTACATCTATTAATTTGTTTAGTTTTAGTTGAAGTAATATTAATAGATCCTGAACTCTGTTCTTTAAATTGTGTCTTATTTTTATTATCATTTTTAATCAGGATATTTCTCTATTAATTTAGAGTTTCTTCTAGATAGAAAAAAGTATGGTTCTGTTTAGTATGATTATTTTTCTTATAATCTTTACAAACGGTTTCTTTTTTTTTTATAGGGTTTATTGATACTTAAAACTTTCTATTTTTTCTAATTATCCTTAGTATAATTCATTGAAAAATTATTTTTTAGAAACAAAGAAATCTAAAATATAGGTTTCCTTATTAGACCTAAGGCTCTCAATTATAGAAGTAATAAAACTTTTATAGTTAGAGTTAAAACTTGTGAAATATATTATATAATCATTTATTCGAGTATTTTCTAATTTATTATAAGATAGATCTTCAATTAACTATTTAATTGTATTTAGAAACTCTTCTATATTACTAAAATTACTTAAAGTAGTATTAAAAGATTCTTTATAGGTTAAGACTTTATTGATGAATCCTAAAAGCTTATAGAGTTCTTTTAAATATTGAAATATTTAAAAGATATCTATATTATCTATCATAATTTAAAGAAGGCTATCCCTATAATATAATTCGAGATAATCTAGAGTTTTTCTTATTTTAATTTTTAATTTTTAGAATAATATTAAGCTCGGTTCGTACTAAGTAATAGGATCTCTTAGTAAGTATATATTATACTATATAACTATTCAAACTTAGTTTTCCCCTTATTTGACTATAATTTTATACTTATATTTAAACCTTATACTACTATAATATCTATTATTCTAATGATTCAGACTAGTATATAGGGGTTCTAGTAGTTTCTTAATCTTTCGTTTCTCTATAGTAGTTTAGTATAATCCCCTTTTTTAGAAGTTTTATCTTTAAGACCTTTTACTAAGATATTAGTATAAAATAGTGGTATTTTACTCCTCTTTTAGTACCCTTTTTAATTAAGATTTAGGTATCTATTCCAAGCTTTATATTTTAGTTTCCTAATATTAGGTCCTAGTTAATATTAATTTCCTAAGATATATTCTAATTATAGTTATATTCTAGTTAATTTAAAACCTTTATATAAAATTACTAGTTTTCTTTAGTTATATAAATATTAGAAAAATCTCTTTTTCATTTTTAATTATAAATATTTTATACTTTCTATAATTCGAATCTCTTAAATTCTTATAGAAGTTATATTAGGTTTTCCCTAATAGTAACTTATTAGTGTCTTATTCCTACTTATTTTATAGAATACTATTTTTACTAGTAAAGTTGAAGTAATATATACTTTATAATTCTTCTAGCCTTAGAAACTAATATTATTCTGTTTTCTATTCTTATTATCCCCCTTAGTAACTTATAAGTAATCTCTTTATTATTAATTTTACTGTTTTCTACTCTAAAAAAACTCTTAATTATTTTGAACTAAGAGATTTTCTTTTTATTCAAATTTTTAATTATGTATAAAAGTTGCCTTTATTTTCTTTTTTATTATTGATTTTACTTCCAAATTATTGAAAATAACAATAATAGTAACTATAATATCTACTCCTATTATTTCTATTACTCCTATTACTCCTATTCCTACTCTTACACTACTTTTCCCCCCTATTCCTATTCCTACTTGGGAAGCACTACTATTTTGGAAAGAAAAGCTACTAAGTTTTATATACCCCCTATATTTCCCAAACTAATAATAATAATAATAGTAATAATTTTAAATAATTTATATCTTATTACTACTACTTCTAATTTATAATTATTTAAAAGCTAACTAGTTATACTTTAGTACTTTGTTTCTATTATAAAATTACTAATATATCTATATTATTTCTTTTTTCCAAATTTCTACTAGTTACTTTAGATATTAGTAATCAATATTCTTATCATACTTCGTTATATAGTAAAGAATATATTCTAGTATATCCCTATCTTTCTTTTATAAATTATTCTTATAACTATAAAGTATATTTTAATATTTCTTGAAACTACTTATATTATTACCCTTATAGTTCTCGCCTTATACTATTCTTTTAATAATGTTTTATTTAAGACTAACCCTCTAGCTACTACTTATCATGCTAAAATAAGATACTTATATTATTAGACCCTAATATTCCCCTATTGATTATTAATATAAGAAAACCTTAAGAAAGTTTAGATTACTACTTATAAAACCTTTTAACTTAAAACTTCTTATATGAATATATTTAATACTAAATGAAAGGCTAAAGATAAAGAAATATAAAAGCTAATTTATAAATACTAGCTTATAGCTACTAAAATTATAGTTACTACTACTTTATAATATAACTACTTCTTAGAGAAAAGTACAAGGATTACTATTACTTTCTAGTAAACCTAGGAAATATAAACCTATATTATTAAAATATAGACTACTATTTTCATCAATCTCTAGACTACGTTTCTAGAGTAATCTTCAACTTATTCTTATATTATAAATAGTTTTCTACTTTGCTAGTATTTCTTTAATAACCTTTATTTATTAGTATTACTTTCCTAGTTTATTGACCTTCTCTATATTCTAACCTTAGTTCTAATAATATATTTTACCAAAATTCTTACGAATTTTCCTCTACTTTATATTTTTTCTATTTAACTAAATGCTAATAGTTTCTTTGTAGGTTCTTATGATTTATTATATAACTAACCTTATATATATATTATCTCTTAAATCTTTAATAGGGATGATTTAAAATATTAGTAGATCTTTTCTATATTCCTCTAATTATAATAGGGAAAAGATATTATAAATCTTATATTTCTTATTTGAATTACAATTAAATATTTTACTCCTATTAAGTACCTATATTATTCTCATTATTTATTAATATTTATTTAATAGCGTTTCAGCTAGTTGTTTTTATCAAATATTTTTAGTAGATAGTAACATGTAATTACTGATCTAAAGTTTAATTACCCTTTCTTTTATTATATTATGTAGTATATTTTCTATTTGTACTTTCTGGTAAAGTTTTTAGCTACTATTAATATCACTAGAAGTATCTTATTTTCTCCTCTATTGTAGGGATTATTTCAGGTTTAATACGTTTTAGAAAATTATTATAAAGTCTTTTTAACAACTAACCTATTAAAATATTTATTAGTATAACCCTAGTAATATCATAGATTAAGGTATTATAAATAGGTTTAGCTATAGGTAATTACTTTGCCTAATCATTTTAGTTAAAATTAATTACTACTCTTAAGAAGTATTCTATATTCTGATTTTGCTAGTTTATATACCTATTAATTTATAGATAATATATTATACTTAGTTTCTTCTTAGTAGCTAGTAGGTAAGTAATAAAAACCTAGAATCTACTTATAAATAGTAAACCTCTATTAGATATAAAAGTTTAAAGAATTTTATATTTAAAGAACATATCATTTATTCGGAATGCTACTAATCTATCTACTATTAAAAAATGCTTTATGAGTAAATAAAATGTATATTTTATACATTAATCAACTACTACTCATATATTATTATAACTTTTTCTTAAAGGTCTAATTAACTCAAGTAATTTAATAATAAAATGTTGATTAATAAAGTATTATAAATTAATAAGTATTTATAAGAATACTAATTTATTATATTTGAAATAGTATTAAGACTTTAATTACTAATCTATTATATATCTCAATATATATTCTATGATATCTTATCTTATAGACTTCTACTAGTATATCTATTTTAACCTTTTGTATATCTTAGTAATATTTAAATACTTCCCTAAAGGTCTATTACAGGAAGCTATTAATAGGTTGATATAAGATTAATCTTTATTTAGAATACTTAGTTTACCTTGAGACTTTATTTTTCTTTTTCCATTAATAAATTCATTATTATCTTTTTAATATAATTTTTCTTTCTTTGAGTAATAGTTTCTTTCTATACTTATTAGATTTCTTTTTCTAATTTACTTTCTAATTTCTCTAGAATAGTATTCTCTAAGCTTAATATTAGCTTTTAGTTTTAGAAAGATATCAGTATTATTCTATTTAGAAACTAATTTAAGAAATTTTCTAAAAAAGTATTTCTAATTCTTTAAATTTCTCTTTTTATAAAGAAATACTATAATAATCTTCATAGACTATCTACTAAGTTATACTTTTCTAATTAGTAATTAATAATATAAATAAATAATAATATATCTCAAAAAGGTTTTGCGTAATAGATATTAAATTAAAGTTTTACTGCTAAATATTAGTAATTTGAATATTAAGTAATATAAATAACTTTTTATTATAAATATAAAAAGTAATATTTCTATATAAATACTACTTTATAAATAACTAGAAGTTTAATTTCTAATATATTATATTTTAATTCTAGTCTTCTTGATTTCTATAAAAAGATAAGTTAGTAGTTATTATTATCCCTCTTTTAATTAAATAACTATTATTTCTATAGTAAAATTGGAAATATTTATCTCTATATAAATTAGAAAGACTAGATTAAAATGTAATAAAATAAATACTTAAGTAAGCTTATTTTATAGATCTTAAAAAGCTTTAACTACCTTAAAAGTTATTACATTTTCCCCTTTTACTTACCTAATTAGTTACTTAGTAAATCTCATATATATTTTAGAAGAATTCCAAATAAATCTCCTATAGAACTCTATAAACCCTAGGAAAGTCTAGATCTTTTCAAAATTAATAAATAGTAATTATTCTTTAATCATTGATATTCTCTCTTCTTCTATAGTAAGATCTTTAAGAGAAATAATGAAACTTAAGAATTTAATTACTTATACATAAAACTCATACTTCTCTAAATTAGTATAAGCCCCTATATTTAGTAACTAGTTTTATATTTCTTTTACTATCTTTATATATTTCTCCTTAGTTTGAGTAAATATTAAGATATTACTTAAATAGATAATATATATAATATCTATAAAGCTTATCAAGGTATTACTAATATATACTTAGAAGGTTACTAAGGTGTCAATTAAACTAAATAGTATTATATAATATTTGAAAAACCTATATTATATCTAAAATGCTATTTTCTACTTATTTCTTAGTTATATATAGACTTAGTAATATATATTTTTGAGATCTAGTTTAATGAATTATACAATCTTTCCTCAATAGTTGAAAGTTTTACTAATAAGTAATAGTAATATATAGTTTTTAATAATAATATTACTTAGATTTTTATAGTTCATGTATAGCTTTACTTTACCTCTTTCTTTTAGGATCAATAAGATTAATACTTTTATAAAGCTTTTCAATACTTTAATTTATCCTGTTTTAAGAATCAATACGAAGTATTAATATAATTCCTCTAACTCCTTTTCTATAAAGAAATAGATAGGGCTTTATAAAAGTTCCTTACTTTCCTCTAGTTTTACTATATATATATAAGTATTTTCTTCTATAAGAATACTAACTTTCCTCATATTAAAGATCTAAGCTTATTCTCAATATTCTAATAATAATTAACTAAAATTAACTTTCTTTTTATTTAAATCCCCCAAAAATTATTATTAAGTAGCTTACTACTCCCTCTCTATTAATACTAATATAGCTAAGATTACTAATATATACTTAGATTACTTCTTAGCTTTATTAATCACCTTAACTTTACATATTAGTTTAAAATTAGTAATAATTAAAAAATAAATCTAATCTAAAGCTTTCTATTCTAAATTAAACTTCACCTTTCTTCCCAAAAGGATTCCTAGGATTATATTATATCTATTAGTATTATTTATTTAGAGTATATTAACTTTAATCTATATTATACCACAATTATCTATACTCTTTATAATTATAGTTTATATTCTATATTTAGGTATTATTTTTCCCTAAAAACCTAATATATTTAGTTCTAAACTAAGTTCTATAAGTTTAATACTATATAGTATCTTCTAGTTTAGGATATTCTGATTAGCTTTTAAATCAATAAGTATTTTTCTTTTTTTCTAATTTTCCTTTACATAAACAAATACTTTAACCTTAAAATATTAGTAGGGCTCTAGATCCTATAGAATATAAATACTAGTAATTCCTATGCCTAAGGTATAATAGAGTTTTGTAATATATTTAAACTCCGTATAGGTATAATAAGTATTCTTACTATACTAAAATAATATATAGTTTATTTTTCTATAATTATAGTGTTCAAATAGTCCTTAATAAGTAGCTATTGAAAACTATAAAATCTTTTTTTATTTAATTTGAAGTAAAAGAGTAACTATAAGGGAGACTTTTCTCAACGACCTTTTTTTACTTATTTCTTAAGTTAAATCAATTATCTATATAACTAAGAATACTCAGTTCTTTTACTCTAAAGTCCTAAAAATAAGTTTTATTAGGTTAGACTTACCTAGGGATTACTTGACTATCTTTACCTTTTTAGCTACATAATTGAGTTCTAAATATATAATTAATAAACCCCTATTTATAACTATATATGTTAATTTTAATAATAAGTAGTTGATAATATTAATAATTTAGAGCTTTTCTAGTTAAATATTAAAGTATTTTATTGCGAGAAATTTATTTATTTTAATAAACTATTGATAGTATTAGTTAACTTTCTAGTGAATTATATCTAATTTAGCTACTTTTATAATGCCTCAAGTATTATTATTATTTATACCAGACCTTAGCTACTTTTCTATTACTACCTAGGTAACCTACTCAATATTATTATTATAAGTAATAGCAACTCATTTAATCTACTAATAAAATATAATACTTTCTAAATATAAGTCTGTATACTAGCTTTTATCTTTATTTATAGCGAAATTATCTTTTACTAAGTAAAGCTATCCTCGTAATTTTAATAGGAAATTATTAAGATTTGATTAGCTACCACCCTAATATTTAATAAAGGCTAATCATTTTACTAAAAAGTCTCCTTTTTATCTTTTAAAACTAGGTATAAGAGTGGAAAACTTTCTAATATTCTTTTTTTTAAATTATCTCCCCTATATAATACTTTTAATTTTTCTGATTTCTACTTTTTCTTTAACTTCTTGATTTCCTTTTTAATTAATTAGTCTAGATTTATTTCAGAAAAGTTATTATTTTCTAGGGGGATAATCATTCCCCTAGTTTATTAATATTACCACTAGTAACTATAGGAGTTAGTTTTCCTATTAAATTAAACTTAGACTCCTAAGTTATTTAAGTAATAGGTTTCTAATATAGTACTATTTTAATCCTACTAATTAGTATACTTAAAAATAAGTAGAAGTTTAAGTATATTAAAGTAAGTTTATACTAAGTAATAGAATCTCTTAATAAATATATACTATATTACATAATTATTCAAACTTAACCTTCTCCTTACTTAACTATAGCTTTATATTTATATTTAAACTTTATACTACTCGAATATCTATTGTTCTAGTAGTTGAAGCTAGTATATAGGGGCTTTAGTAGCCCCTAGTACCGCCCCTCTCTTTAGTAGCCTGATAAATAAGACATTTAGTAATATTTATAAAAATATCTTTATTAATAAATATAGTTTTAATATAAATAGACTAAATTCCGGAATTACTATTTTTTAGTTATTTAGAAATAGTAATCTTTCTAGAGTTACTTATTTTCTTAAAGTAAAATAAACGTTTGAAATATATAATTTGTAAGGGTTTTTGTAAGGAGATACAAAAGTCTTATAATATAGAGTATAAAATAATATCAAATGTTTTAAAACAATAAAGATTAAAGATTAAAATCCTCTTTTTCTATTTAAAATAAAGCTATAATTTAATAAATAAAGCTAAATATTAGAGATTTAAGTCTTAGTATTTTCCTTTTCTACTTTCAATAAATTCAATTTTTTCATCTTTATAAAATGAATAAAAGATCAAGGTGAAATTCAAGATGAAAGGAGTTGATTTTTATGAATATTAATTCTTTTACTATTATAATAATTTAAAACGAAAGAAGAAATGAAGTCGAAGGTAATTTGACAAGATAATTATTTAATAATAAATCTTAAATATCTAAAGAATAAAAAGGAGCTAAGATAGGAAGAAAGCTTGGAGTTTTAAATATTGAAATTTTCTTATTGAATAAAGTTTATTTTTTATAAAAGTAAAGTAATTCTAATAACCTATTTCGTTTCTATAAAAGTAGTAGTAAAGTAGAGATTTGTATAGATTTTATTATAATATTTAATTTTTAGAAATAAATAAAAAATGTAATCTTTTAATAAATAAAGTATAGAATTTTCAGGTTAAAAAGAACTAGGCTTATAACTTATTAGAATTGATAGATAAATAAGTAAATTAATAGTCAAGTTATAACTATAGATAATTATGAGATTAGAAGAAATATAATTTAATAAAAGTAGTTTCCTCAATATGAGGACTTATTTAAAGTATTTATAATAGAAATAGTTATATAGAGGGAGAAATAGTAATTTAATTAATAGTATAAATAATCCTTTCTAATTACTTATTATAGAGATATTAAAGTTCTTTTATAGAAGGTTTTCTTTAGAGTTCTAACTATATTACTAGAGTTCTAGCTAAAGCTATAGTATATAGGTTATTATAATAATAGTATATAAGGTATTATAAGTAAAGTATATAGAGTTGAGTAAGAAATATAGATTACTATAGTTATAATATATAATATACTATAATTATAGTATATAGGCTAAAGTATAGTATATATTATAGTATAGCCTTAGTATATCAGCTACTATACCTATAACGTATGAGGCCTTATAATTATAGTATATATAGCTTGAACTACTTCGAATGCTTCTAGTATTTTGTAAAAGAATAGATTTCTATACGTTTACTTTATTTACTTAGGAACCACTAGGGGTAAAAAGGTAAAATAAGTATATATTTATAGAGCGATTTTGATATGATTTATTATGAAGAAATATCGTGGAGCTTCTTATTACTTCTATTAGAATAATAAGAATAGAAGTCCTTTATATATTAGAATAAATCTAATAACTATAAGTACTCTATTTAGATATTTATTACCTCAAAATCTACAACTTTAATATCTCTCAGACTAAGCTCTACCTACCCTCAAGATAAGACTTTATATTATTAATATAAAAGTTCTTTAAACCAGTTGTGAGCCAGCATTGGCACGAATGCTGTTATCGGGTAAAATTTATAGTTAAATCTATATATAGGGTGAAGAGCTTAGATACCATTCCAGGTACAGAGCAAAAGTAACCAAATTACTACTAATATTAACTAACTTATAATCTGTATATAAATATAATAAGACTTAGCTTATGCTTATTCATAGATAAGCTTAATATATGAATTAAATATAACTAATATATTGGTAATATTTATATAGAGATAGATATTTCTAATATAGCTAGATAGTCTTTAAAATTCCTATAATTATATTACTATAATATACTAAAGTTTTTAATAATTAGTATCATAGTAGTATATTAATATTAGAGTAATATTTAATTAATCTTTAGTCCTTAATATTTTAAGCTTAAGATAATAAGTTATAACTTAATTAGATATTATTCTTTTAAAACTCTTTAAGCCACTTATTAATTATAATCCTAAATATAATTTTATTAAAGCTTATTTTAATAAGGTAATTGTCTTAGTTATATTAGTTATAATTAGATGATCTTATATTTACTTCGTAGCATTCTTTTTATATATAGTTATATAGACTTAAAGGAAATATTAGTTATATCATAGAAGATATAGAAGAGTAATAGATTATAGAATACCTAATTTCTAGTATTTTATTTTATTCTATTTTTAAAGAACTCATAAACATTCTTAATCTTATGATTTTAGTAGTTACCTTTAGCTATATATATTAAGCCTTTACTTTCATAAGGCTATTCCTAATTATTACTATAGAGTCTTTTATTACTATAAGATTAAGTATTAGAACTAGGGGTATAATTATTTATAGTAATAAGTAATTTCATTATTATTCTAACTAGTTATAAGCTAATAGTGATATGAATGCTATTATTAGGTAAGATCTATAGTTAAATCTATATATAAAGTAAAGAGCTTAGATATTATTTTTAAGTATAGAGTAAACGTAACTGAATCTCATCTTAATATACTAACCTAAAGTATTATTTAACTTCTCTGATATAATATAAGAGTAATAACCCTTAAACAATAATACCATTACACTGAATACATATTTTAAGTAGTACATTAAATATCTTAACTATAGCTTTAACCTCTCTAAAGTATACTTCTATATCTATATTAATAACTTATTTACTAATAATACTTACTTTCTATCTTAACTAGGATTTATAATAACTTTAGGCTAAGAGACTACTATTAGTAATAACTAGTTCAGCTTCTATAATAACTATATATATTATTCTTCTACGAAAAATAAAAAGGTTAGTAGGAATATATTTATTTTAGAATTTTATATTATAATAATTAATATAGAATTCATTTATACTATAGTTATATTCCTTAAGAAGATCTTTAAATATTAATAACTCTTTTAAAACCTAATTATTATATATATTAACTTATACTTACTTTATAGATATTTTATAAAACTTAATATTACCAAAGAAAAATACTTTATAATTAAGATTATAGTGTTAAAATAGTCATATAAATATTATAAGTTCTATAAGATATAGTGTATTAATAGAAAGAATATTATTACTAATATCTTCATAAAGGATATATGAAACTATATTTTTAAGAAAGTTATTAATTTGAATAATTTAACTATTTGAATAAAAAGATAAGTAATTAAAATAGAATAGATAAACAAGTATTTAAGTTTTATTAAGATAAAATTCTATAGATTACTAAGAATACTATTTTATATATAAATTAATAAGTATTAAATATATAGTAAAAAGAAACATTACTAGTATTAGTTATATTATACTATAAAGTATATAGTAATTGTATATACTACTATATATATAGAAGTATATCCTTCACGCCTTATTAGTAATAAATACTAAGTATCTAGTACTAACTATAGCTAAGTATATAGTGATTAGTAAATAATTTCTATATTCCAAGTCTAAAGCCTTATGAATACCATACGCTATATAATATAATAATAATAATAATAAATAATCAGAATACTACTTTATACCTATATGGTGAGATTACATACGGCGTGCGTGACCTTCTAGATAAACTAATAAACTCTTTTTCTTTCTTTATATTAACTTACTAGACCCACTTGACGTAATAGTTTATTGTCTAGCTAGGTTTTACTATTTTATAGTAAGAGTAGTAAGTTTGAATCCTATAGTGAGTAACCATAACTAGTAGCTATATGCTTTCTAATTATATAAACTAAATATAGTTATTACTACTAACTATTAGCTATTACTACTAATTATTAATAACTAGTAATTATTCATAGCTAGCGATAAGTATTACTAGTAAGCTAGTATTAGTATTATATAACTATAATGTTTTAAAGAAGTAACTATAATAGATATAAATATATATATACCTTCTATTTATTAGATATTATCTTAACTGACTATATTATAACTACTTGAAATTCCCTCTATTTAAATAGTTCCTTAGTCTTAGTATTATCTATAGGATTTATAAAGATAAAAGCTAACTACTAGGTATAACTTCCTCTAAAGGGTTCCCAAGAGGTATGTGATTTTAAAAATATTAGAGACTTTTAATACAACTATATATTAACTTACTAGTATATAAATACTTCATAGTATTTTAGTATTTATTATAGTAATTATATTACTAAATCCTAATAAAATACTTATTCTAGGTAATCTGATAACTATTATACGTATATTAAATAATATTTTAATCTTGATAAAAGTCTATAAATTTATAGCTTTAATACTATTTGAATAGATTTAAAATATCAATTCTAAAAATACTATGAAAAGGAATACTATTGTAATATATTATATATTTAGCTTTCTACTTAATAGGTAGCTTTATATAATACTTAGTATAGAGTCTCTATAATAAATAAAAAGCCTAGTAATATACTATAGCTTATATATATTTCTATAAGTAAATATAATTAAAAAGACTTAGTAGTATAACATTTAGTTTAAACCTAGTTCTAATCTAGAAATAAGTAATATAAGTTAATAGATTAATAGTTAGATATATGAACTTATTAGTATAAACTATACAATAGTTTATATAGTAATAGTTTCAAAGCATCAAACTTACTATAGTAGTACTTATAATATTAACTCATACCGGCTAGTAATAATACTATTAGTATACCTTAATAATACTAGCTTTAGATATAAGTAGAGGTAATAGAAGACTAGCTTTCTCTTTATCCTATAATACTACTACTACTACTACTAATAATAATAATAATAATAATGAGAATACTATCACTATACTTAACTCTTATAACCTTAATATAAATATTAATCTTATGAAAACTATTAATAACTATAAGGACTATAGCTATTTTTATAAAAGCTTAAATAAGCTAATATTATATTAAAGCGACTTTACTACTTTCCTTAGCTTTTTTTAAAGTAGTTATAGTAAAATTTAGCTTTGAAATATTACTAGTAAATAAAGCTATCAGTATAACTAAGACGTATAAAATTAAAGAAATAAAAGGGAATCTAGCGTCTAAAAGTGGGATATTTAGTAATAATTATAAATATTTTATATATATATTAGAAGTAGTTTGTTAGGTATCTGAAAAGGTATATATATTGAAACCTGCTTATTGTAATTAATAGCTACTATTTAGGAAAACTAAAGTAACCTAAGATTAGAAATATTATATTATATACTATTAGTATAATATTATTACAATTTAAAGACTTAAAGTAATTATAACTATAGTAGTTAGTATAAGGTAAGTTAGGATATAAGTCCTAGCTAGGTACTAAATATTATCTATATGAAGCGAAAGGCTTAGAGAATGCTTTTATAATATCTATTTATTTAACATATTGAATAATAATATATATTGACTTAAAACCTTTAGTTATAAGGTCTTTGAGATATTTGACGATAACCTTAGAGAATAATTTGTTATAATTTAACAACTTATGAATACTAGAAATACTCATTGTACTTCAAAATAACTTCTTTTTATGGTATGGAAATTAATAGAAATAATAGATAGATTAATAATATTTTGAATTAAGCTACTTAATAAAATCTATTCGTTCTATAAATACTTAAAGGGACTATGAGAAAGAACTGAATATTATAATAACTTTAAATAGAATTCTTATGAAATCCTTTAAGTAGCTTAAGATTTATAAAAATATAATAAGAAGTTATATTACTTCTTTATGATATGAAATCTAAAGTTTAATACGTAGATTCTATCATAATACTTTTATAAGTAATTAAAGAAGAGTAGTAGTAATATGGCTAATTAGCTCTTATACTCCTAGTATTAATACTATACCTCATACTTTACTTATTAGTTTTATAAGTATATAAGTTTCTTCTTATAAAGCTTCTTTATATATAGGAATTATACTATAAATATAACGATTTATAGCTCTAAAGATAATTTAAATATTACTTATATACTACTTCTATTATTCTATTTAATAATACTTCAGTTGCATATTTTATAGAGTTTATAAAGCTACGTAATAAGACTATAAAGTATAATCAAAGCTCTTATAATATATTTAGAATGTAGATTTATATCTTTTATCATTACTATTCTAACCTTAACATTCTATACTATATATCAATAAGGTTTATTTAATTATATGAAAGGATTAAATACTTAAGTATTATTTTAAATATTTGGATAATTCTAATTTTAAGTTATAATTTAAATAGATAACTTATCATATTAAAGAATACTTCAAACATAGTAACTATTAATAGTGATGTTCTTCTAACTAATAAAATACTACTTTTTGAAGTTTTATAATTTAGAATTGAAGAAGAATAAGAAAGCAACCTTTAAGGTATTCGTATTCAAAAACTATATAATGTAGAAAGTATTTTTACTAAGCTTCTATAGAAATATAGTATTCTACTTCTAACTTAGAAATATATATTGTAGTATATTTAAATACTAATTAGCCTTCTTTGGCTTTATAGTAACGTCTTAGAGTTGTTATAACTAGTTATAATTAGCGATGAATAATATTATATTGATTTAAAAGTTATAATGAGTTTGGAATAATAGCGAAAGGATCAGAAGAAGTAAATTAACAATCAATTCTAAATTAACTCTATATATAACTCTTTTTAAAAATACTATTAAAGTATTATATAATAGGATACTTGATACTCTATTTATGTTACTACTTTATAGTATTTATGTTGATTTATATTATATAGAACTTATCCCTTTTATCTATTAATATAAAGCTATTTAGATAAGAAATATTCTTTATATAGGAGAATAAAATATACGTTTAGAAGATATATTATTAAGAAGAAGTATATTTTTTTCACAGAATATGAATTGCATGCTAATCTTAAAACATATTTAGTTACTATATATTAAACCTTCCTCATAAATTAGAAGAATTATTGATAGTTTAAATAATGGGTTTACAGAGATACCTTAAGATAATTAGTCTATCATATGATATTAAATATAATACAATTTTAAAAATAAAACTACTAGTTCTTTTAAAGAATTTCTAATATCATTCTTCAGTAAGTACCCTATTATTTCTAATAGAACTAAAGTTATAAGAACTTTCTACAACTAGGTAGCACTTTATACTTCTAGTTAAAGTAATACTTCTAATTGTATAATTACTAAAAAGAATACTATAGCTTTAATATCTATATTCATACTTAGAAGCTATTTTCTAAATACTATTTCTAAGGTATTTTATCTAACCTAAATATTCCGAACTTCTTAACGGCTAAATATTCTTAATTTTCTATATTTAAATCGATATTTAATCCTTCTCATATTCTTATATTCCTATAAAATAAATTAATAACAATGGATATCAGTACAACCTTTCCAACTAAAATAGTAAGGATAGTTAATGTATATATATATACTTCCTAATACTATGATACTCTATATTATACTACATAATACTCTAGTCGTATTAGACTTTATAAAGGTTAATTATTTTAAAATTATGTTTGATAATATTTAAAACGGATTTTCTGAAGATAAAGAAATTAAACTAGCTATTTTGAAATCGGAGTATCTATAGATACTTTTCAATAAGGAGAGAAGAATTACTTCTATATATTCTATAGGGATAGAAATATAAAGTTTCTACTCCCACCTTAGATTTCTAATCATTATATACTTTTATAATATTCTCAATCTAATAATATATCAAACTAAATATTATAGTTTTATATTACTTAAGGAATAATGATATTAACACTCAATATATAATATAACTCTTTTATACTTTTATTCTACTATATATAGTAATATTAAATTCTTTGGCTTTACGTAGAGAATATTTAGCTCCCAGCTAGGATTTATACCCCAACCTACCCCATACTAACGGCTATAGCCACAGTTACTTCAGGTCTTTAAATTACAATATATCTAACTGTAGGTTATTATAATAGTACTATCTTTAGTAAGATATCATACCAGTAGCTATAACAACTATATACTAACTAATACCTAAAGAAGCCTTTCCTACTATTAGCTAATAACGCCTTTTATAAAAAGTAGACTTTAATATAGATATCTTTCTAAATACCTAACAGACTCTTTCTAAGATACATCAAAAGTATTTAGAATTATTTTTAATTATCTTATTCTTAGGCGTCAGATTCTTCTTTATTACTTTAATCGTATTTGCACTCTACTAATAGTTTTATCACCTAACTATATATTAAAGTAAAATAAAGTTATAATTATTTTAACGAGAGTAGAGAGAGTAGAAAAGTTACATTTATATAAAACTAGTCTTTTGAAATCTTTATAAAAGTAACTATAATTCTTATAATTATCAATAATTTTTATAAAGTTTATATTTATATTGAAATTATAAAGGTTAAATATAATAATAGATAGTAGTACGAAGTAATTTGTTCTTATTATTATTATTATTACTATTATTAGTATTATTATAAATAAGAATACTATCATAAAATAGTTAGCTAGTCTTCTATTACCATCTTTTTTATTTATAGCTAGTATTATTAAGATGTATTAGTAGTATTATTATTTAATAGATATCTACCTAGTATAAGCCAATATTAGAAGTATTACTATAGTAAGTTTAACATTTTGAAGTTACTATTAGTATGTCAAGTTACAACCCTTTATATAGACTTTTATGAAGCTTATACTAATAGGTTTATATATTTAATTATTATTATATTACTTTTTAGTCTTTTATATATATAGCTTCCAGGTTAGGGCTAGGTTTAAACTAGTAGTTATATTACTAAGTGTTTTTCATTATATTTAGATATAGAAATATATATAGACTATAATATATAACTAGGTATTTTCCTTCAATAGAAATTATTCACCAAGTGTTATATGAAGCTACCTATTAAGCAAGGAGGCTGAATATATAAAGCTCTATAATAATATTACCTCTTACTTTAAATTATTATGAATATCATTTATATTAATAGTTATTTCATATTCTATATTATCTATATCATACTAAAATTTAATACAGTCTAATTCCTCTTAAATAATTTAATCAACACAATATAAGAAGCTTTTAAAATATATTGAATTAATGAATATTAGAGCTTTCTTAATTTTATCCCTATTAATAGAAATATAATATTTTCATTTAAACCCTTTAGATTAAAAGTAAAAGTAATAAGATTAATAGTTTATATCATTTCGATTAGAATATAGAATAACATTAGTAAGATTCAGTACTACCATGTACTTTCCTACTATATATGAGATGTATTATATTAGAATATTAATTACTACTTAAGAAGTATCTTTTAGATAATATATAAATTGATTAATAATACTGTTAAAGGAATTAGTCTTATATATATTCTATTTACGTTTAAAGTATACTTATATCTTAGAGAAGATCTAGTTATTTCTTGGAATATTATCTTTTGAATTTATACTCCATAAAAGGCTATAGAAGAAATCTGTTATAAGTATATTAAATACATTATCAGTATTACTTTAGTAATATATAATACCTCTAACACTTCTTATATAATAGTCTTACTATTCGAATTTGCTATATATATATAATAAAAGAGAGATAACTAGTAAAACCTATATTATATCCTTATTACTTATACTAACATAGATATTATTGATGTCCGTTATGACCTTTAAGAATTGAAGTAAACTATTATAAAGCTATACTTTTAGAATATATCTTATATTTTACTAGAATAGTTTAAAACTTCTAAAGTTACTATAAGTAATAATATCATATATAATTTAAAACCATGAAATAGTAAAGAAAAAAATAGAATTCCATAATTCTAAGTATTCTAGTTAGATATATTTATTCTATCTATTGATATTTCTAACAGAATAAATAGTTTCCAAATACTATGAGATACCTAAAGAAATATTTAATTTCAAAATACCTTAAGAAATACCTTACTATTTTAATATCATAATCGTATTATAACTCTAAATCTTATAATTCGTAAAGCTAGTATAAAGTCTGAAGTCTCTAATAATACTATTCTTCTAGTTATAACTTTCTAATTACTAATCTTTATATTCATATTCAAAGAGCAATCAGAAGTATTGAATAGTATTAAAGTTTTCTTGAAATTAGTAATATTAATTCTATATTCTTCCTTTTAAGTTATTTAAAGTTTGAGTCATAATTCCATTGTAAAGAAAAGCTTATAATTCTATATAACTACTAAAAGAATATTTACAATTATTCCCAACTCTTTCAATACACAATAAACATTACATAATACTCCCATTAAAAAAATTAAGAGTTTTCTATTTATTTAAATAGTTCATAGTATATTATTCTAATCCTCAATATATAATAAAATAGTAGTATTTACAGATTATATAACTTATAAGAGTAATCTACTTCTTTCAGAGTTTAGTTAAAAACCTTATTCTATAGTGTGTCGTATAATTAAATAATCATTAGATATAATATTAATATCTAACTTTTATAAAAATGTTTAATTATAATAATTAGACTGTTATTTAAAAAGTTAATTGAGAATGAAGTTAGGGGTATTATTACTAATGGTATTATAAAGATTGTTTAGTATAACTTTATCTTCTACAAAGCTTATAAATACTTTAAGTCTTCTGTTCTTAATAAACTTAAGAATATGAATACTAGTAAAATATAAAAGAAACTACAACTTAGAGTTTAAAGGTTAAGAGACGATAAGAAGTTCGAAATAGAAATATAATTTTAATAAACTAATAAAATGACCAATTACTGATTTTTATTAGAGTTCTAATTTTCCTCTAATATAATACTATAATAATCTAACTATAAAATATTATATAGATTCATACTTAGATTGAAATAAAGCTTTTAACGTATATATTATTAAATTACTCTTACACTTTAAGGAATAATACCTTTTACACTTTATTATAATTATTATTAAACTATTATATTATCTCATTGAAATTAGTACTTATTAGTAAATGATCTATTTTAGAACTTTTAAAGAAGAGTTATGAATAGAAATATTCATATATAACTCATACTTCGTTGATTTATATTCCTAAAGTAATACCTTAAGCCTCATAAATATATAAACTAATAATATTCTTAGCCTTCAGATACTATTTTCTTATTTTATAAGAATACAAAGCTTGAAGAAGGCTTAGATGAATCTAAGTTTATAATAGTCCGATTATAAATAATATTATCAATATTCAATAGAAGTACTTTATTTCTTAATAATAGTACTTTCTACTTATATTCAAAATATTAAGGAGAAAGCTGAATTCAAATTAATACGTATAAAATACTTAAAGTATTCAAAAGAGTATTTATTAAATATGTTATATGTATGTAGAGTATATTTCACTTTAATATATTAATTAGAAGTATGATTAGACTTTTCATTTATAATATAAGAATAATAACCCTTAGGTAATACTCTTATTATACTTAATAGATATTTTAAGTAGTAAGTTAAATATTTTGATTATAGTTTTGACTTTACATTATTAAATCCTTTGAAATATCCTTTGATACTTTTAGACATAGCTTATTCGTTAATAATACTAATTTCGTATTTTAATTAGAACGTATAATAATTTTAAGTTAAGAATTATTATTAGTAATAACTAATTTTATTTCTATAGTAATTATATATATTCTCCTTCTATTAAAAATAGAAGAATTATTAGAATTATACATTTTTTTCTTAGAAATTCACATTATAATAAGTAGTATAGACTTTATTTATATTATAATTATATTACTTAAAAGGGCTTTCTTATACTAAGAATTCCTTTAAATCCTAGTTATTATATACATAAACTTAGATTCAATTTACAAGTACTTTAGAAATTTAGTATTATAAAGACAAATTATAAGTCTTTAGTTGTATATAGAAAACATTTAACTCCTAGCTAAGACTTATATTCTAACTTACCCCATCCTAACAGCTACAGCTATAGTTACTTTAGGTCTTTAAATTAGTACGACATGTTGAACCTTAGGTTATACTTTCCCTACTATTAGCTAATAATAGCTTCTATAAGAATAAGTAGACTTTAAAATATATAGTTTTTCAGATACCTAATAGGCTACTTCTAAAATATATTTAAAATATTTAGGGCCACTTTTAAATACGTTACTCGTAGGAATAAGATTCGTCTTTATTATTTAAATTCTATTTTTTTAGCTCTACTAATAGGTTCATCTTCTAATAAGATATTAAGACTAAATATTACTATAACTATCTTAAAAGGGCTAAAGAAAGTAATAAAATCACTTTTATATAAAACTAGCCCTTTTAGGATTTTACAAAAATAATTATAATTCTTATAATTATTAATGACCTTTCTAAAATTCATATTTCTACAAAGATTATAGGGATTAAGTATAATAATAGTAGCTAGAAGCAGTCTATTCTTATTATTATAATTAGTAGTAGTAGTATTATAATAAATAGCTATTAACTTGTGTTTTGAAAGATAAGGTAATATTTTGCTAGTAGAAAAGTATAATTATTAATATTTGTTATCTTTAAAGTAGTTTTTAATATAGTAGGCTATCCATTCGAATTATAAGTTAAAGCTAGAATTACTGAAGTGATTAAAGTAACATTCAAGAGTTCAATCTTTTAGTATAATTAAGAATATATTACCTTATATTTAGTATCGGATACTAAGTTTAAAGTAGTAATTATAAAAGATATAAATCTTAGTTTTGAATATATTATATGGGTTTCTACTATATTTAAAACCTTTATTAAATAGGTTTAAAAGATTTATAATATATTAAAATTAAAGTATAATTAAAAGGAGTACTAAACGTAATATGTAAGGAACATTTAGATTACTTTAAAAATAATGGATTATTATTTTTATAGTATATCTCTTATATATAAGGAGGTTTTATATTAAGAAAGATATATATTAGTAACATTAATAAGGGGATCTAAAGGTATAATACTAGTATTAGAAGTATTAGGGCTAACTAGCTATATTATTACTATTCTTCCTTGATTCTTCTTAGAGAAGTTATAATAAGTTATATTTCTTAAATTTTAGACTTAGTTTTATGAAGAAGTAATTTGATATGTTATTTAGTAGATATCATATTTTCAAGGAATTTTGGTAAATATCTAATATTTATTTAGAAGATTAAGTATTATTTCCTAAAGTCTTTAATATTATTATCATTATAAGTTTTAATGTCTTCTTACTTAATTAGTTAAATAAAGATATTATCTATATAGTTATTATTTATCTTAACTTTAATCTTACAACTAATGAAATAGTCTTCGAAATAGTAGACTATTAAAGTGATACTCAATGACTAAGTAGATTTAAATTACTTTTTAAAGTTTCTTTAGAATATTCAAAAGAGCTTTTATATAGATATTTCTCCATATTTATAGAGAGTTATATAAAAAGTTAAACAAGTTAGATTCTAGAAATATTCTTTACTAATAAATTAGTATGATTAATTTTTTAGATATTATCAAAGCGGTTAGTATTCAAATAGTAGAACAGGTTTATAAGTAATATAGTACTTATTTTTAATACTACTATTTTAGGGAAATATAGAATATTTCAGAGTAATCCTTTAGTTTTAAACATTGTATAAAATATTATTATTACAATTAAGAGTTCTTTTAAATATAATAGTATTATTTATTTTAGTTGGGTTTATAAGAGAGATATAAATAGAGAAAGATATTTTCAAGAAGCTTTAGAAATTCCCTAAAAAGTAGATACTAGAGATATTATAATCCTTAGTATTATAAAGGATTAGTTGTTTTCTAAAAGTATTATTATATTTGTAACATATATTTTAATAAGTAACTATATTGAATATATAGTTAACTTATCAATAGTATTTTAGAAATTCTTTATCTTAAATTATAATAAAAATATATAGTTAACTTTTCAATAACAAGATTTATAAGGAGTTAGTATATAAATTAAAGGTTTTTAGTAGAGTTTTAAAATAAAGAATAATCTAAAGTATTTAAGTAATAAATCCGATGATTTCTTATCTTCTATCGACTTTATATATAAGGTTTTATAATTATTCCTTCTATTATAGTAAGTTTCATTAGTTTATAGTAAAATAGTAATAGAAAGATTAACTACAAATTAGTATTAATTTATCTGGAAAGTGATATATATTATATATCATCTTACAATATAAATATTTAGTAGTATTCTAATTATTATTACATATAATTAGGGGGGTAAAATCTAATGTATATTATATATAACTAAAATGTAGCTATATGTATTATATGAGACTTTATTTCAAGTAGTTTGAATAGAATGAAGCCTATAGAGATAGTACTAACGCCTGAGGTTTAATTAGTATAAATTCTACTTCTTCAGTATATTATTCCTAATATATCCCCTTAGTCTTAAGGATTATATTTATAAGCTAGCCTTTTTAAATAATACTAATTAAACCTTCTATTTATATCTTATAAGAAGCTTTTTCTATTATTCTATTATTCTTATTAAACTTCTATTTTTATAATAAGAAGAATAATAGTATTTATAAGTTATTTAGATACTTATTATTAGCTAGTAGGTACTTCTAATACTCCTAAACCTTTTATTTAACTTTATTATTATTATAAATTAGGATCTATAGATTTTAACTATTTATTAAAGACTTTATTAGAATTCTTAAATATTAAAAGTTTTTCTTAAAGTTGTTCTTCCTATTATAACTTTAGATAGTTTAATTAATTTATTATATTAATCTAAATAATAAAAGTATTAAACTAAAAGTTCTAGAGAAGCTTTATAAGACTATTAGTTATAAGGTTTCTTAAAGGTATATATTTAATTTTAAAATTTTTTTATATAGCTTCTTATTATAACTAGTAGTTATAAATATTTATATAATATAGTTTTATATATAGCTATATTATTTTCATAGTTATAAGGTATATTGTTTACTAGTTTTTATATTGAATTTCAATAATAGGGTGAAGTTTATATATTTTACTTCTACTAAATACATTTATTATAAGGTTTACTTAAAGTATAGTAATAGAATAACTAGTAAAAATAGCTTCTTAAGTAGTTTGGGATAATACTAAAAGCTCTACTTTAGTTATTAAAATAGTAATAGTATTTTATTTATTAGCTTATTATACTATTAGGTTTCTAAAAGGATATATAGTATATATTAGAGAGTTTTTTAATTACTACTATTATTTATAAAACTAATATTTATAGTAATTATAAAGCTATTAAATAAATTTCTAATCTTATAGTTAAATTTAAAATAGAAGTTCTTTATTTTACTAAAGTATTATATTATTTATTCAACTTCTATATAATAGTTATTTAAAGAGTTTTAATTGAAGTATAATAATTAGCTTATTATATAAATAGTATCTAGTCTTATTATAATTATAATATAATTAATAAAGCTAACATTTTATTAGTAGTTTGTAATTTCTATATAAGAAGTTTAATTATATGTGATGAACAAATAACACGGTATGTGGTCTGAATATAGGTTATTAAAAGGTATGATCTATTCAAACTAGAATGAAGCACTCGAACGCGTATAAATGGAGCGGTTAGGTCTTATATAATCCCTATATAACCACCTGGCAGACTCTATACTATACTTATTCTTACAAATTTATTATTAGAAGTTATAATATCTATATTTTAAATAGACTTTATAATAAATATATTTAATAGAAGTAAGATATATAAGTTTTATCTTACTATTTAAACTTAATATAATAATT
>QAPF01000495.1:0-27817 GCA_004367935.1 Colletotrichum sidae | reverse complement strand
TTTAATTAAATAATATTATTAATTATTTTATATATTACTTAAAAAGATACTTCTTAAGTAGTAATAAGTATTTTATTATAATAGATCTTATATATATAGTAGAAGAATATATAGTATAGTCTTTTTATACTTTTATTTTACTATCTATAGTAATATTAACTTTAAGTTTGACATTATTATTAATATTATCTATATTAATAGCTACCCTATACTTTATATTATTAATATTATCATAATATTTAATATAGCTTGGTTTTTACTAAATATCTTAGTAAAAGTAATATGAGAAGCCTTTAAGGTATATTAAATTAATATATATTAAGGTCTTCTTAATCTTATTACTACTAATATAAGTACAATATTTTGATTTAAAGATTTTAGATTAGAGGTAAAGATAATAGAACTAATAGTTTATATTATTCTTATTAAGGTATATAATAGTATTAGTAAGGTTAAATAATACTATATACCTTTCTACTATATATATAAAATTTACTATAATAAAGTACCTATTATAACTTAAGAAGTATCTTTTTAAATAGTATATAAAATAATTTATAAGACTACTAAAGAGATCTACTAAGAACATACTAAATATATTATTAATACTATTTTAATAATATGTAATTGCTTAGATACCTTTTATATTATAATATTTCTCTTTTAATCCTTAGTATATATATAGTAAGAGAAAAATAGCTAGTAAGATTTATATTACTTCTTTACTATATATAGCGAGATATATATTCTTAAGCTCTTTTATAATTTTTAAAAATTTCAATCTATAGCTATAAAACTATATTTTAAGAGTAGTAATTAAGAGATCTTATTAAGTTGTATTTTTAAAGTATTAACACCTAAAAGTATTTATAAGAAATCTATAAATACTTATACTATTATTATAAGAAATCTAATATTATATAGCAATATATATTCCCATAGTAGTATCTTAGTTTTATCTATAGCCATCTCTATAGAGTTTTAAAATATATAGTAATTACTATAAGTTACTATTATTATAGATAATAGTAATGCTATTACTATTACTATTGATAATAATAAGTCCCTTCCTACTTAAGTAGTTAGTAAGATTTTATTTCAACTTTAAATACCTTAGATCTAACTAATTATAAGTCTTATAACTTATAGGAGTAGTTTATTTTTTCTAGATTTTAATTAAAAACCTTAGTTTATAGTATATTTCATAGCTAAGGAATAATCTAATATAGTACGAGTATTTGATTTCTATAAACGGGGTATTATTATAATACTTAGATTGCTATTTGAAGAATTAATCAAAAAGGAGGTTAAAAGTATTATTACTAATAGTATTATAGAGATTATATAATACAACTTTATTTTCTATAAGAGTTATAAATCCTTTAAATTTTATATTATTAATAAAGTTAAAATAAAGATACTAATAAGGTATATAAGACGTTAAAATTTATAATCTAAGGTTTTAGAGAAAATAGTAAAATTAAAATATTAATATAATTACTAATAATTGAATAAAATAACTAGTAGTTAATTTTAGCTATAGTTCTAGTCTTCTTCTAGTATATTAATATAATAATATAGTTCTATAATATTATATAGGCTTATACTTAAGTTAAAATAGAACTTATAACATATATTATAACTAAACTATTTTTATACTTTAAGGATTAATATTCTATAGGTTTTATTATAATTACTATTAAACTACTATATAGCCTTATTAAAGCTAATACTTACTAATAAGTAATTCAATCTAAGTATTATAAGGAGTAGTTATAAATAGAAATATTAATATATAACTTATACCTCTTTATTCTATACTTTGAAAATAATACTTTTAGTTTTATAAATATATAAACTAATAATACCTTCAGCCTTCTAAATACTAGTTTCTTATATTATAAAAATAAGGAGTTTAAAAAAGCTTTATTCCAAGTTAAACCTAAAATAACCATCTTGAAAGTAGTATTACTAGTATTTAATAGAGGTATCTTATTACTTAATAGTAATACTTTCTATTTATACTAAAAGTACTAAGAGTAAAAACTCGCCCTTATTAATGTATATATAATACCTGAAATACTTAAAAAGACGTATATTAAATAATATATATATAAATTATACCTTACCTTAATATACTAACCTAAAGTATAACTTAACCTTTCCTATATAATATAAGAATAATAATCCTTAGGTAATAATATTACTATACTTAATAAATACCTTAAGTAGTAAATTAAACATTTTAACTATAGTTTTAACTTTATACTATTTAACCTCTCTAAAATATATTTTTATATTTTTATTATTAGCTTATTTTTTAATTATACTAATTTCTTATTTTAACTAAGATTTATAATAATCCTAAATTAAAAAACAACTACTAACAATAACTAATTTAACTTTTATAATAACTTTATATATTATTCTTCTACTAAAAGTAAAATAATTACTAAAAGTATACTTACTTTAGAAATTTATATTATAATAGTTAGTATAAGCTTTATTTATATTATAATTATATTACTTAAAAGATCTTCTAATACTAAAAACTTCTTCAGATTTTAATTATTATATATACTAACTTATACTTATTTTATAAATATCTTATAAGACTTAGTATTACTAAAGAAAAATACCTTATAATTAATATTAAAATTCTAAAATAGTTATATAAATACTATAAGTTCTATAAAGTATAATAAATTGATAGAAATAATAATATTACTAATACTTTTATAAAAAGTATATAAAACTATACTCTTAAGAGATTTATTAATTTAAACTATATAATTATGTTAATAGAAAGATAAGTAATTTGAGTAGAGTAGATAAATAGGTATTTAAATATTATTAAGATAAAAAGGTATAAATTGCTAAAAGTATTATTCTCAATATAAATAGATAGGTATTAGAATATATAGTAAAAAGAAAAGGTTATTAATATTAGTTATACTATACTATAAAATACATAGTAATTATATATATTACTTTATATATAGTAATATGCCTTCTACATCTTACTAATAATAAGTACTAGGTATTTAATACTAGCTATAGTTAGTTATATAATAATCAGTAAGTAATTACTATATTATAGATCTAAAGTTTTATATAGCACTTTATACTATATAATGTAAGAATAATAATAACGAATAACTAGAATACTACTTTATACCTATATAGTAAGATTATATAAAGTATATATTACCCTCAAGATAAACTAATAATTATATTATATCTTAAATACTATTCTTTAATATTTTCTAACTTAATTAGAAAATAATAATCCGAACTCTTAAAATTTATTTTTAACATCTCAATTATTCTTTAGAATCTACTTAGAAACTTACTATTAAATAATAATAAGTATTAATTCTTAATTATAACTCTATTAAGTCCCCTATACGTAATATAGAGATATAAATAGTTATATTTCTTTTGGATAAAAAAGATTAATATGTCTATTGTATTTATAAATAGCTATATATATCTATTTACTAAGCTTTCTATAACTTATACTTTTACCTATTGTAATTATTATTTAGTTAATAGATATATAAGCCTATAAAATAGTTGTTTCTTTAGTTTTGTATTGAAAGTATATATAGTAACCTTAAAGATTAGAACTAATTTAATTAGAATTCTATTAAATATTTTCTACTTATTTATAAGCTTTTCAGAGATATCTATGATGATAATAACTTTATCTCCTTTTCTCAACATTTCTATATAAACTTTAAAATCTTTTTTATCCTACTAAAATATAACATACAAATAGTCTCATTATTCTTTATAATCTTCTAAGTAAATATTCCTAATTAAATGATAAATATCTACTTATAATACTAAATATTTATCTAAATATCTATTGACATATTTTCATAACTTATAAAATACTATCCTAATAGAATATTAATATATTTTCTAGCTAGTAAATATTAATAAATAGTTTGTATAACGTCTATAAATAATTATTTAAACCTATAAAAACAACATTCATTAGTATAATCTCCCTAGGTTTAATTTTAAACTATTCAATCCTTTTGAAATAAGTATAGTTCTTTTAACTATACTTAGTTTGAATAATATAACTAGCTACTCCTTCATAATATTCTACTTATAAATATAAATCTATATTTACTATTATTTTCCTTTTCTGTTGGTTTATCCGGAGGGTAACGCACGCCGTACGTGATCTTGCCGTACGGGTGCAAAGTAGTGTTCTGGTTATTCGTTGTTATTATTATTATATTACGTGGCGCGTGCTACATATATAGAAATAAGGCCTATATAGCCTATATAGCTATATAACTAATATAGCTACATAACGCATATAGGCTATACGGGCTGACTATTTACCCAATAGCGCTATAGTGTAGCAGCCCGTAACAGATAAACTAATACTAGCGATTTTTTATTTATACTATAGCGATATTATCTAATTATAAAAAGCCTAAATAGCTAGTTATAAAATATTATCTTTTTTAATAGCTTTCTTTATTACTAAACTTATTACCTATCTATCCTTCTATATAATTATAGTAGTTATATTGATTACTAAGATCTCTTTATATAAGTATTAAAAATTGAAGGAATATAGGGTTTTAAGGTTATATAGCTATATAGCTATGGGGGTATTATTTTAAAAGGTTAGTAATATTATATATTTTTTAGTAGTCTCTAGAGTTATTATTAAAAGCTATAGGGGAGGGTTTTTATTATAAATTATACTTTAAGAAATTAGTATAGCTATAAGGGTATTACTTTAAAAAGGTAGTAATATTATATACCTTCTAGTAATCTCTAGAGTTATTATTAGAGGCTATAGGAAAAGGCTCTTATTATAAGTTATACCTCGAGAGGTTAATATAACTATATACTTTTATAGAACTTTAGGAACTATAAGAAAGAATAATTATTATATTAAGCTATATAGGGTTTTTAAGAAGCTATATAGGCTTTTAGATATATCTACTAAACGCCTTTTTTTTAACTATACTAAAGGCCTAAAACCTAATATAGCTATATTAAATATTTTATTTTAAAACTATATTAAGTATAATTATTAGTATCTTAATAGTAGCTATCTATAAGGGGTTTAATATATAATTCAAAGCTTTAGTAGGGATTAGGGAGGGTTTGAAATATCTATAGGAAATTAGAGATATTATAAATTCTAATAACTAGAGAAAAATTATAACATTTAAGTTATATTTACTAAATATATTCCTATAAGTTAAAATTAAGCATAATTATTAACTTCCTAATAGTAGCTATTAGGGAGTATTTTATTTCAGATTAAATTAAGTATAGTTATTAGTATTTTAATATTAGTTATTTATAAAGGGTTGGTATATAGTTTAGAATTCTAAAATAAAAGTAGTTATTAGCCTTTTATAATAACTATTTATAAAAGATTAGTATGTCTAAAGGTTTTTAATAAGATTCTAAAATAGGGAGGACTTGAGGTATCTATTTAAATAGAATAATCTTATAATTTTTTTATTTATAAGCTATAGGTAAGAGTTATAAGTATTTCTTCTATTAGATATTCCTTACTAATCTATAGTATAATAGTGATAGAAAGGTTAACTACTAATTAGTATTAGTTTATCTAGAGGGTAATATATATTATATATAATCTTATTATATAGGTGTAAAGTAGTATTCTAGTTATTTGTTGTTGTTATTATTATGTTATGTGGTGTGTGCCACGTATGTAGAAATAGGGCCTATATGGCCCGTATGGCCACGTAGCCAGTATGGCTACGTAGCGCGTACAGGCCGTACGGGCCGACTATTTACCCGACGGCGCCATGGCGTAGCAGCCTGTGACGGATGAACCGACATTTTCCTATTATTCAAGGGAATATGTATTAAACTTCTAGTTATTTTTCTTATTAAGACTAACTCATAAATTAGTATAAAGATGAATAGTTTCTTTTCTATATCTATATATTTCTCTGTATTCTTTTAATATAAAAACTAGGATTATAAAATTAAACTGAAATATTAAACTTGATTATATTCTACTTTTAAAGAGCTTTCAATATTAAGTTTATACTTATTTTAATCTTATAGTTTGTAGTTCTGAACTTTGATCTATTATATGAGGAACATACTCTTACAATATACAGTATGATACATATATCTATAGTTTTCTAATCTAGAATAAATATAACATCACTTAACTTATTAATATACTGTTAATAACCATTTAGTATTAATAGAATTAATAATTCTATTTATCTTACTATTTATAAAAATAAGAATAGTCAGAAAAGCTATAAACCTATATCTATTTACTTAGACTTTCTGTTTTGTATCAATTTAGTAATATCATATTATTGAAGTTCCTATAGTTTTTGAGTTTCTATTATAATATCTCTAGTTTCTTGAATTAAGACTTTAAATTTTTCTATCGTTTAAAAAGATTTAGATATAATTAGTTGAAGTAGATAAAGCCTTTTCTTTTATTATACTTAAATCTAAATAGACCTAAGTTCTAGTATAATATTAACTATTTAGTATAATACTATATAAGTAATTAATATTCTCTTTATTATAGTTCTTTAAACTTTTATTTATATATTTTCTCCTATATTTCAAGATACTTATATTATTAATAAATAAATATAATAGAGTTAATTTGATTATATTTATCTTTAAGATTAATTTTCAAATTCCTCTATCTTATTTAGAATTGGAATACTAACTTTATAAGTACCTATTAAATCTATTAGTTAACTATATTGCCTAGTTAGATTTAATAGTTATTCTTCATCGCTATCTAATTATTAACTTATTTAACTATAATTTCTTTTTTCTATTTCTTTATTGTATAAGAATTGCTTTTCCTAATCTTAAGGTAATCTAAATACTACTAATGATTTAACTAGGTATTAGATAAAAGCTATAATTTGCTCCTTAAAAACCTTTCATTACTTCTATATTTATTCTTAAAATATTACTATCTGGAACTATATAGTTTTAAATAATTTACTTATAATACTATTTAGATCTAATTTAAATTAGAAGAATAACTATAATAATATTTAGGATTACTTATTCAATCTAAATATTACTTAGCAAAAACGTCGTAGCTATCTAGACTTAAAAGTAGAATAGACGTTATTCTTCTTTTTCTTATATTAAGAAATAAGTCTTCTCTATTCAAACGAATTTTGTATAAGGTTTTGTAGTAAGTATACCCTTTTGATTTCTTTAATTTATTATTAGTAAAAGCTTATATTAATATTAGGCTTGAGATTATCTTAAGTATTATATAGGAGGTATTCCTCTTTAGTAGTATCTTTCCCTAGAGTAATTACTCTATTATTATTATTATTGTACCTATTGCATTCCTAGTAATTATATGATATAATATAAGTAGTCTTACTATATATTTCTAATTAATTATTAGAACTTATTGAGATTTATATTAAGTTTATGTTTATAGAAAAGCTATTCTCTATCTAATCAGTTACTACTTAATATTTTTACTTATACTAATTACTTAAGAATTTGAAGAGAAGTAATAGAACTATAAGAATATAGTTAAAGGTTTTAACTAGAAAGAGTTTAGATATATTAGTAAGATCTAGATTACTATATAGACTATGATTTAAGAGATCTAAATTATAATCTTTAAGTTAAGATTCTTTCTAGTATTTGAATAGTTATAACTATCTAATACCTAAATATATTATATAGTCTTATTAGTATCTCTTTATATATCTATATAAATATTATCAATATAATAGCTATATTCAAAACATTACGATCCTTTACTAATAAGAATAAATTAAGCTTTACTATATTTGAATAGAAATTATAAACAATTTATATTAATAATACAGGATCGTTATATTAGTAATGTAAAGGCTTATTTTAAGAGGAAGTAAAGTTTAATCCATAATAATTTGGTTACTTTAACTCTATACCTGCAATGGTATCTAAGCTCTTCACCCTTAACTTATGATAAGAATATTAAAATAATAAATATTCAGATTATAATAGATATCTAAATAAAGTCCTTATAATTAGTAGTGATTGAATATCTCGAGATATTTGAATTATATACAACTATGGAAATATAAGAATATAGGACTTTCGTGAAAAGAATTATTAGTTATTAATTATTAAAACGATTAATATTCAATAGTTATACTAACTATCACTTTAAGAGGTTTAGCTTTAGATTTATCAGAAGCTAGCTATAGTAATCAGTAGGAAGGTAGGAAAGCTAAAGTTATATTTTCAAAAGTAATATATCTACTAATAGTTATAATAGAAAGCAAGCTGTTAGCTCCTTCTGAATATTTATATTATTAGAAATAATAATCAATAGGATTAATGTTAGTATCTAGAATTATAGAGTTCTATTTGCCTTTCTTCTACTTTACAGTCTTAAAATATATTCAAACCTACTATTAATATTAAATATCAAAGCTAAGCTTTATTTTATTAGAGTAAGAGAATTACTTATAAAATATAGGTTTATAATTATCAATCTCAATTCGTAAAGACTATAAGAGATTTTAAGGGTATACACTTTTTTATAAATAATAAAGCGATACTAAAGACTTTATTAGTTATTTTCCTCTTATTTTACACATATATAAGAAAGTAGAATAGAAATATTATACTATAAGAAATTTTCAGACTATTCGACATTATTAATATATAATTAATAATATATTTAGCATATTTATAGTGGACTTTATTTATAACTTTCTATACAATATAAATTAAAGTAAGAATATCTAGAGAGAAAATAGAATCTCCTACAAGATGTAGACATATTATTACAATAGGTAGAGTAGATATTAGGCTATTTAGTCTAATATTATTCTTAATTACTTTATATACTATTTAAAGAAATATCTTTCGAAAGGTAATAGGTAGTCTATAATAAGTATTCTTATATCTATAGTAGAGAGGTATATTATAACACTAAACTATATTAGTATTATTATAAACCTCTATAGAAATAATATAAATTAGTAATCTTATCATTATTTATTTCTAATGTAAAGTCGTTAACTTAAAATAGAATTTTTATATTAATGATAATAAAGTTAAAGAAAGTCTGAATATATATTAATATAATATTTCTCAAAAACCTCTTATATTATCTTTACTAATATATATAGTAAGGATTATATAATATTACATACCATTATAATACTAATAATATAGAATATAAAATAGCTCTTAATATAATAGTTATATTAAACGTCTTTAATCTATTTGAAGTTATATGCCCCTCTAAGACTTTTTACATATAATTACATCCAATAGTTCGCTCCTATCTTATTTACTATATAAATACTAATACTAAAGAACTATTTGAATAGATAAAGCCTTAAATAGTAAATATAGTTAATTAATATAATATCTAATAAATAGAAAAGGTATAGGTCTATCTATTGTAATTTCTCTTTAAAAGATTATAATAAGGTACTACATAATACTTATTACTAGCTATTGATAGTTGCTAACTATTAATGACTATTAGTAAGAACTAATGGCTAGTAGTAGATACCACATTTAGTTTATATAACTAAAAAGTTGATAATTACTAATTATACTTATTTAACATAGAATTCGAACCTACTGTTCTTGTTCTAAAATAGTAAAAGCTAGCTTGACGCCAAACAAATACATTAAATAGGTTTAATCTTAATATGAATATAAATACTTATAAAGATAATAGGAATTACACTTTGGTTTATTTCTTAAATATAGTATTATATTACCTGAAATAGAATCCTGAACTTTAGTATAGTTATTCGGATAATATTCTATATTCAATAGGATTTATAATTTCGCTTTATAATGAAATAGTTTTAATTTAACATAAGAAAAATCCTATAAAGCTATTTTCATTTACTATATAGATAGTATGTTAAAAACTACTTATAATTGAAAAATAGCTAATTATACATATAATTGTTAAGAAGAAAGAAAGAAAGGTTTATAACTTAAGAGAACTTTTTATCTTTCTTAATTATAGTTTATCTATAGTTTAAAAGGAAAACTATAATTACTGTTCATAAGAATAGATACAATAAGAGACCTACTGAGAAATATGAAAACGACTACTTATAAATTTGAAACTCTAATAAATAATAACTCTAAATTATTTAAAAAAAAATAAAGAACTTTTAAATCTAATATTTTAAAGTTTTAGAGAGAAATAAGAGTTTTATTATATTCAATTCTAATAATAAACCCTAATATTAGTTTTATAATAATACCGTATTCTCAATTTCCTTATAATTTAGATACAAATCATTTATAACTTTTCATTATATATAGAATGATTGAAATAATACTAAAATATATAGATTTATTCATGATTATAAGAAGGTATCTTCTATTAATACTACTATAAGATAAACTAGTTTAAATTAAATAATAAATTTAAATCAAAGAAAATCTATTTCTTCTCATATTCTTAATTTGAGAAGTAATAGCAATACTATTAGTTATTCTACTACAAAATACAACATTATAGCTTTATTTACTTATATAGTTAAAGGTATAATTCTATTAAATATTTGAATAGATATAACTTGTCCAAATTATAATTATAATTCTATACATTTAAGATGAGTTTTATTTAATATTGGAAACCCTAGATTCTTTATAGATAGTTTGATAGTTATGAAGCTAGCTGAAGGTTTGAGATTACAGTGGGGACCCAAAAGTCTGAATCTACCTCATAGTATACTACATAAAGTAGCCTAGCTTAAAGTAGTATAAGTAGTAGAGTAAAAACTAAGAGAAAAGCTCTATGATATTATATAGCTTAAGGTTACTTTATAGCTATTTTCTGGATTTCTTTCAAATAAAAGAATAGTAGAATAATAAATCTTCTAATAATAGAGATTTGGTATATTAGGTTTATAGTGAATTACAGTAGCTTTTACAGTATTAATCGTACTGTATTTACCTTCTAAATACCACTATACTATATACCCACCTAATCTCTATTATTAGAAGATTTATTTCTCTAATATTTCCATATAATAAGAAAATCTAGTAAGTAGGTATAAGGTAACCTTAAGCTAAACAATATTATAAAGTTTCTTTCATACTTTTTACTCTGCTATTTATACTATAAATAGTATTCTGAGATAGGGGCTTTTGTATAGGTACTGTGTAGGTGGATTCAGACTTTTGGGTCCTTACTGTAGATAAAAAGTAAGATATATAAATATAGAGTATTAATTTAATAGAGATCTTATAATAAATCAAGGTACTTTTATATATTGTGTAAATATAAAAGATAATATAGTATATATTTCAACTAAATTCCTAAATTCTATAAAGCTCAAATAAATCTTATTCAAATCCTAAGAAAAGATATTTTATATCTCCAAAGGTTTTTAAGTTTCTTAACTTTACATTCTTCCCTTTTTAGTTTCTATTGAGCTTTAAAAGTCTTTATATAAAGAAATAAGATATCAGCAGAATATACCTTACAGGGAGATATTAGATTTATTTTAATATTTAAAAAGCTTCTAGTTCTATTAATTCAATAGAAGTAATAGAGAGCTTTATAGTACTCCCATATATATAGATTATATACAAGTCACTTTATAAATATATACTTATTTTACCTTTTCATTTCTGGTAGTTCTTAAGTAAATAAAGGAAATATATAAAGCTTATTCTTTTGTAGAATATTACAAGTAATTAAACTACATATATCATTATTTTAAATTCAACATATTATATTTTTATTAATCTACATACTATAGCTATACTAAAATATATACTATATTATAACCTATATATGATAATTATGATATATCATATACTATAGTTATAATAGTTTATATATTCTATTCAGGCATATTTATTATAATTATAATACTTCATATATTATAGTTATAATAGTTTATATATTAGAGCTATAATTAGAAATCTAGTAATAGAACGACTATAACTAGAACTTTAGAATGAAGCTTCTATTTCAAAACTTGAATCTATCTATAAATAATACTTAAAAACAATTAACTATACTATTAATCGAATTATTATTTCTCTTTTTCTATTTAATTATAATTATTAAGACTATTCTAATTAAATGTTAATATTAAGAAAACTACCTTTATCATATTATATTCTCTTTACTTTATAGTTATATATAGTGATAACTTAACTATTAATCTACCTAACTATCTATCTATTCTAGTCATAACTAGTTAAAATAGTAATAAGATTATTTTTTAATAAAGATAAATATACTCCTAGCTTTAATATTTAATCTTATAGTAGTAGAAGACTTTATAGTGATAATTAGGGAAAGCGTTATCAAAACTGAAGTTTACTATATATAGCTAAAAGTGACTATTAAGGTTATAGAGTTGAAGCTTTTATTAAATTCTATAAATAAAGAATAAAATAAAGTATTTATTTTAAAATATAATAGCTAAGTACTCTATGATTTCTTACTCTTCTATAATTTATATTATTTAGTTACTTTTGCTCTATATTTGGAATTGTATCTAAGCTCTTTACCCTATATATAGATTTAACTATACGTTTTACCTAATAATAGCATTCATGGTAATACTAGCTTACAACTGGTTAAAATAGTAATAAATTTACCTATTATCGTAGGCAATTATACCCCTAGTTCCGACATTTAACCCTATAATTTCTATTATAAAATTAAAGCTTCTTTGAAATTTATATAGCTATTTATAAGAAGATAATTATAAGATAAGTATAGAAATATCTTATTATAATAACTATATTTAAAGTTATTAGCATATCAAACTCGCTTTTCATGAAATTATTCTAAATATTATATTTAATAAATAGCTTATAGATATTCAAAAGAAAGCTTTCTAGTTATTTTACAAGTTACTATATTAAACCAATAATATTAGAAATTAAATATTAATTAGATAATATCTCAATATTAATGTTTTATTATGATATTCAGATTAGATGATTTAGAGTATTATAATAATCTTAAGTATAGGAGTTTTGAAAGTTATCTAATTATATTAGAAAGATCTATTTTTTATTAATTCTCCTTTTTATTAATGATATTAAAGAATATATTAAGATTATCTATCAATAAGAACAAGTTCAATTCTATTAAAGTTATGAAGAGGTTATAAGTTAGCTTATATTAATAATAGAAAACCTTTATATTAGGAATATAAAGTCTTACTTTAAAATTAAGTAAGATTTAGTTTATTAAAGATAATCTTTTTAAAGATATTAAGGTTATGATAAATATATCAATAGAATACTTATAGTTAGTAGTGATCAAATATTTTGATATATTCACATTATATATAGCTATAAAGACATAGGAATATGAAAGTATAAAGATATAAGAATATAGGGTTATTATAATAAGAGTTATTAATTATTTATGTTTAAAGAAATCAATATAAAGAAAGTATACTAGTTGTAATTATAAGGAGTTTAGCTTTGGATTAACTAAAAGTTAGCTATAATAGTTAGTAGGGGGTAAAAGTGTTAAAGTTATATTTTACAGAATAATATATCTACTAAAGGTTATAGGAAAGAGTAAGTTATTAGCCTCTTTTTTTAACTAGAGATTTAATCTTATTATTACTATTCTTTTAAGTTTTTAATCCTCTTTGAGAAGTTCAATATTAATATAAATAATTATCTAAGGTTTTCTTTAAGTTGAAGGATTTATGATTTAGCTTTTAAAGACAAAATAGGGATATATATAATAATATAATATTAGATCTTAAAGTATACTATATTTAAAAAGTTATTAAAATATCTTGATACTGTAAAAATACTTCTCAATATTTTAAATATTGAAAGTAGTAGTTTAGGATCTTATAAAACTATTAAAAGTATCATAGCTTATTTTATTATTTTAGAGAGCTTTAAAGATGAACTATATAGTTTTTGTCATAAAAACAATAATTCTCATTAGAAGTGTTAAATTGAAGTAGTTGTTAATTATTATTAAAATAGATAGATAGGTAGGTAAATCAATTGTTAAGTTATTACTATAGATATTTATAAAGGTAGGAGAAACATAATATAATAAAAGTAGTCTTCTTAATATAGAGACTTATTTAAGATACTCTTAATGATAATGGTTATATAGAAGAAGAAATAGTAATTTGATTAAAATATAATTGGCTATTTCTACTTATTATCTATAGAGATATTAAAATTATTATATAGAGAGTTTGTTTTAGAGTTCTAGCTATACTATTAGAATTCTAGTTATAATCATAGTATAAAGATTATTATAGCTATAGTATAAAAGGTATTCTATTTGTAATATATATATCTTAATATAATATATATGTTATTATAGTTATAGTATATGATATATTATAATTATAATATATAGGTTTAAATATAGGATATATTATAGTATAATTACAATATAAAGGGTACTATAGTTATAGTATATAAGATGCTACAATTATAGTATGTATAGTTTGAACTACTTCTTGTATTTTATAAATGAAAAGGCTTCTATATCTTTATCTTATTTACGTTAGAACTACTAGGGGTAGAAAATTAAAATATATATATATATATATATTCATAGAGCGAGTTTGACGTAACTTATTTATAAAGAGATATCATAGAACTCCTTATTACTTCTATCAGAATAATAGAAATAGAAGTTCTTTGAATATAAGAATAAATCTAATATTTCCTTATAAGACATATTTTATTAATATAAAGCTTATTTATATGAAACCTTATAAAGTTTAAAAAAGTAAAAAGAGAAAGATAATATAAAGTTTTAAAATTTAAACTTAATTAAAAATAAAAAGAGAAAGACTTTTTAGATATTTATTCTTGAAATTTAGATAATATCTACTTAAGTTTTATTAAGTCTAAAGATTTACTTAGAACATCTATTATGTTATCTCCTATATTTATATAATATAAGTCTTTAGCTTCACGTAGAGAATATTTGGCTCCCGGCTAGGACCTATACCTCAACCTACCCTATACTAACAGCTATAGCTATAATTACTTCAGGTCTTTAAATTACAAGATATTTAACTTTAGGTTATATTAGCCTTCCCTACTATTAGCTGACAATAACTTCTACAAGTTATAGATTTTTATATATATACCTTTTCGGATACCTAACAGGTTACCTCTAAGATATATTTAAAGTATTTAGAGTTATCTTTAAATATCTTACTTTTAGGCGCTAGATTCTTCTTTATTACTTTAATTCTTTTTTAGTTCTACTGATAGCCTTATCTTCTGATAATATATCAAAGTTAAATATAGCTATAACTACTAAAAAAGACTAAGGAGAATAATAAAGTTAACTTTTATAAAACTAGCACTTTTAAACTATTATAAAAATAGTTATAATTCCTATAGTTATTAATAACCTTTATAAAATTGATATTTATATTAAAGTTATAGAAGTTAAGTATAGTAATAGATAGTAGCTAGAAGCAGTCTATTCTTATTGTTATTATTATTAGTAGTATTATTATAAGATAGTTAGCTAGTCTCAATCTATTACTCTCTTTACATCTATAGATAGTATTATTAAAATATACTAGTAGTATTCTAATATAAGTTAATATTATAAGTACTACTATAGTAAGTTTAATACTTCAAAGCTACTACTAGTATATTAAACTATAACCTTCTAACTATTATAGAGCTTATACTAACTTCTCGATTGAGGCTAGATTTAAACTAGTAGTTATACTACTAGGTCTTTCTAACTATATTTACCTATAGAGATATATATAGGTTATAGTATATAATTAGATATTTTCCTATTAAAGAGATTATCTACTAAGTATTATATAAAGCTACCTACTAGGGGGGGCTAAATATATAAAACCCTATATTTATATGATATATAAAAACATTTTTATTTCTAAGGAAATCTCTTATAAAATAGTATATATTTTACTTTTTATAAGAATTAGAATTTTCAGCTAGTTTATTTACTATTATATTATTTAAAGAACTCTTGTGTTCTTTAACTTTTAATAATTCTAATTTGGAATTTACATTATTACAATTATGATATATATAGGTCTTTTTATAGACATATATATAGAAGTAGATTTCTATAATCAAGATTTCATATCTAATTTAAATTAATATATTCTATAGAATTTTTACAAAAAGATATACTTTTATATTTATAAATAAACATATGTTTCTTATTATTATATAAATAATTCTATATATACCTATCATAAGTTTAAACCTTAGGGCTTATATAGGATATTACTATTAGGGCTCTATATAACTACTATTTCTATAGTCTAATAAAGAGTTTTCATCTTAAGTACAAACTCTTTAAGTTTATTATAATACTATTAAAGTACTACTAAAGTATCTCTTATAACTAACTTCTAATACTAATAAACTTCTTATTCAAATTTAACTAAGTAGTAAATAGTAGATTATATAAAAGAGAAAGAAGATAGCAAAAGATAATAATAAATATTAATACTATAAAACTCTTAATAGGAGTTCTAATAGATTAATAGTAGATTAATATAATAGAAGATAAAAACTAATTCTTCTAAAAAGTTTTTATATAATTCTAATAGAATTATAAAGTTACTTTATAAGTAATATAAGTATTATATATAAAAAGGAAACTACTCCTTATTAGTACTTTTTTTAATAATAATACTTCTTATTTTACTATATATAAAAAAACTATATAATATAAATTAGAGGTTAATTAAGTTTTTATTAAAAGCTCAGAAGGTTTCTAGTAATTCCTATAGATTAGCCTATTGCTTGAAATTTAGATCGGAATTAGTAACTTTTATATAATATAAGAGCTTTAATATAATTAGGATATTAATAAATTCTTTGAATATCTTACTAAGTATTATAAGAACTCATATTATAATACTTAGGCTTTTAAGAAGATTTACTAATTTTATTAAAAGCCTAAGTAGATATTTATCAAATTCTTTATTAAGTCTAAATTAGTTATAAAATAGGTAGGAGGATACTTCTAAATAAGAGATATATAACTAAAGTACTTCTAACTAGCCTTCTCCTATTGAATTTAGATAGTTACTATTAGTTATAATATTAACTAGATAGATTACTATACTATAGTTTAGTATTATTATATAATTATAATAAACCTTAAAATCCTTAATATAGAGTTATAGAATTTTAGTAAGTTATAAGTTCTATTCTAATTAAAACTAATAGTTAATAAGAATAAGAATATATAGATAATTAATATAAAAGTAGTTTCAACTATTCTAATACTAATATCATATTACTATAATACTACTTCTTCTTATCATAAGAGGTTAAATAAGTAAAGAGCTATAGCTAGTAAACTTTAATTAACTCTTATTATATATATATATAAAGCTTATAAAGTAGATTCTTTTAGTTATTTAGATATATATATAGACAAATACTTACATATATTATAATACTAAAGACCATTTTATTACTAAATATCAGTTATATCTTACCTATTTATTAGTAACTTCTAATACAAATATTTAAATCTTATGGTTAGATAAAGGAATTATAAATAATAAGGGAAAAGCCTATCTTTTTAAAAGAAACTTTCTAAAGGGTAGGTTAATATAACTACTACTAATAATATTATAGTAATAGATAAAACTAGAGAGATAAAAAGATACATAAATAAACTAATTTTATTAGTTTTTATATTAATGAATCATAAGTCTCTTATTTCTATCTAACTTAATAGTAATTATAATTATTATAGAATGAGTAATAAGGAGTTTATAAAATAGTAGAATTTTATATTAATATTATTATGATAATTATACTAATTAGATATTATTCTAAATACTAATTAGGAAACTTATATAATTAAGATAGTTAAAGTATAAATTAGATTTAATAGATAGATATTTAAAGTCTTACTTCATATAATTTTCGAGATAATAAGCCTAGCTGTCTTTAATAAGTTATAATTATAGTATTAAAAAGGTATCCTAAACTTTATAAAGAATAAGATAAGAATAAATATAATTAGTAATCTTACTATCTAGACTATTAGTAGTATATTAAGAAAAATATAAATAGATAGACTTATAAATCCTATTAAATTACTAATTATAATATTTTCTAAGTTAGAAAAAGAAAGGTATAAATAGTTAGTAACTAATTTAATATAAATTAATATAATCCTAATAGTTATGTTATTGGTTACCCTAGAATAATTAATACTTATTTTACTAATTATTTATTTTCTTCCTATAGATTTATTTAATAGAAATAAGGCTTCCAACTTCCGATTATTTTAAGAGTTATTTAATTATTATATTTACCTAAAGAAGAATTTAGATAGGGTAGAACTAGACTTATTATAAAGCTTATTTTATAATATACTAAGAGAATCCTTCCTTAAGATTTAATACTAAGTTATAGATCTAAAAGATAGAAATTAGGTTTAGGTAAGTTTATTTATAGCTAGGATGTCTATTTTATTTATTATAGAACTTGGGGTAAAATAGCAGTTTAATATGAATTATTATACTTTCAATACTATTAGTATTTATAACTATTACTTCTTATTATTGATTGAAGAAATCCTATACTAATTATCTAAAGTAATATAATTTATAAAAATTAATATTTACGCAGCTTTTTATAAAATCTGGATTATAAAAGGGGATGAATATAAAACTACGTTTTAGTAATATTTCGGCTTATTTAAATAACTTATTACTTTTTTTAAACTAATAAATATACTTATAATATTTTAATATCATATTAATAGTATATTTTGAGGTATTCTCAATAACTATATTATAGTTTATTTAGATAGTATTTTTATCTATAATCATAAGTCAAAGAGTAACTATAAGAATAAGGTTAAATTAATCTTAAAATAGTTATAAAAAGCTAGTTTACATTTAGATCTAGAGAAATACAAACGTTTTATGAAATAAACTGAGTATTTAAGTTTTATTGTTAAAATAGGAAAAGGTATTTATTATTACTTTAGAAACATTAAAACTATGTAAGAATAAAAAGTCTTAAAGAATATTTATAATATCTAGGGTTCCTTTAGTTTTATAAATTTCTATTATAATTTAATTAACTATTTCTCTAGTTTAATAGAGTTCCTTATATAGTTAATATAGAAAAAAGTACTATTTTATTAGGATATTATATTTTAATAAGTATTTAAAATACTTAAGTTTAAATTTATCTTAGAATTAGTTATAGTTTAATAGGATTTAAAATAATATATAGTAATAGAAGTAGATTATTTAGAAGTAATATTTAATACCTACTTTTTATAAGAAGATAGGAATAGTATATTATAAATAGTTACTTATTATCTAATTAGACTTACTTTAGTTTAGTAGAATTATACTATCTATAATAAAAAGTTACTAATAGTTATATTATATCTGAAAATATAATTAGTAGAATTATAAAATATAATAAAGCTATTTATTATTCTATATAATTATAAAGCCTTAGAATATTTTATAAACTTTAGACTTATTTCAAACTAATGAGTTAAATAGGTAGAAGTCTTATTGGAAATTAGTTTTATTTTAAAATACTACTTAAGCTGCTTTATAAGGTATTTTAATACTTTCTCTTAATAGGGCTAAAATATATAATAGAGTTAAAACTCTTAATATAAATCTTTTAATTTCTTTAGATCAACATTACGAATAAAAATAGGCTTTCTATAGTATTCCTAATTTATAATATATAAGTGAAAGGGGGTTAGAAGGAAGTTATATAGATAGAAAATGCTTACTAATATATTACTAGTAAACTACTGAATAGATTTATTATATTCTAAAGTACTTTATTATTCATACTATACCCACTTGATATAGTAGTTTAACGTCTAGCTGGCTTTTATTATTTTATAGTAGGAGTAGTAGGTTCAAAGCCTATAGCAGGTAAATATAACTAGTAGTTATAAACATTCTAGTTTTATAAACTAAATGTAGTAACTACTACTAACTATTAGTTCTTACTAATAACTATTAATAGCTAGTAACTATTAATAGCTAGTAGTAGGTATTAATAGCTAACTAGTATTTAATATTATATCACAACTTATTATAATCTTATAAAGAATAACTATAATAGATATAAGTATATATATACTTTCTATTTATTAGCTATTATATCAACTAACTATATTTACTACTTGAAGTTTTCTCTATCTAAATAGTTCCTTAGTACTAGTAGTATCTATAGGATAAATAAGATAAGAGCTAACTACTAAGTATAGCTTCTTTTAAAAGGTCCCGAGAGGTATATGACCTTAAATAGATTAAAGACTTTTAATACAACTACTATATAATTATCAATACTATAAAATTAGATAATTATAGTGTATTACGTGTTCAGCCCCCTAGCTAGTGGGTAGTCTTACACAACGCCCAGTATTAAATCTCTGTAATAAAGAAAATCCAGTAACGTACTATAGCCTATATGTATCTCTATAGGTAAATGCTGTAAAAAGGACCTAGTAGTACGGCGTTTGGTTTAGACCCAGCTCTAATTAAAATTAGATAATTATAGTGATATTAGTATATATAATTCGCCTAAAGACTATTTATTAAATAGTAAAGATATTCCTATTAGAAGTCTTAATATAGATATAAATAGCTAATTATATAGTAGGAAAGAATAGCATTTTACTATATTAGAACTAGATCTAAATCTCTAAATATAAGCTACTAATAATTATAATTCTATAGATAGTTTATAACTCTTTAGTTTTAAATTACTTTAAGATTAACTCAATATTTATAATACTTATATAAAATTAATATTAAGATAGTATATTGAGGAATATTAAGTATTTTTTCTAAATATAGATTATCTATTAGTATTTATATAAAAACTATAAATACTACTAAGGCTTATCATAATTCTTACTAATTCTTAATAGGTTTTAATTATAGATTTCTATTGATTTTATAATAGAGCTACTATTTACTAGTAAAAGAAACCTAAGGTTTTTAATAGGAATTATAAATTAGTTATCCAAATATATCTAATTAGAAGTCCTAATATTTATAACTATTAAAACTTATATAGGAAGGGTTTAAAATACTTAGTAGTAGTTTTATAGCTATTTTATATTAATTATTATTAATTATAATTTAGACTAAATTAATATTTTTTAAATAATACTATACTAATTAATAGGAGTATAATAATTATTATTAATTTTATTTTGTTTTTAGATAGATAGTAAGATAGAAAGAGTAATACTTGGGATTTAAATATTTCTATAAATATATATTACCTTCTTACAATTAGACTAGTTAGTTTGCATTATTATATTTTAACTAGACCTAAATAATAAAGACTTATTAATGATTAGAACTAGTTTAAATAGGTTTTTAAATAAGTTTAATATTATACTTATCTTTTACTCTTAAGTAGTAGAATAAACTATTTATTTTAATTTAAAATAAACCTTAGTATTCTTATTTTACCTAAAGAATAGTATTATTATAACTTAAGTAGTAATAATATATATATCGTAATATAATAAAATAAGTATTAATAGGATATAATAAGTAGCTGAGAAGTTCTAGGTTAAAAATAAAGTATAACTATTACTATACTATATTAAAATAAATTAGCTAAATAAGAAACTTAATTAAGTAATTTCTAGATATTAAGTTATTAATATATTAAACTTACGAGGTATTATATTAAATATCCCTTCAAGTATTTATTTAATATTTTATATTAATTCTATTCAATAGGTAGAAGATAGCTTAATACTATCCTAATAATATATATCGATATATATTTTAATTCTATCTTAGTCTCTACTAAAGAGGATAGTAAGACTTATAAAAAATATAAAGCTAAAGAGATATTAATAGTAAAAAATATTTTAGAATAGGGCTATAGTTATCATATATTAAATAGTAGAAATATTCTAAGATCTTAATATAGGAGCTTTTAGAAAATCTTATTAATAATAAAGCTATATTATAATTTAAGTTATAATATAGAAATATTAGAAAGGATAATAAATTGATACTAGTTTAGTAATAATAAAAAACTATATAAACTGTAAACTAAATAATAGATTAATTCATAGGAGATAAATTTGAATTATTATAAAACTTACTTTTAGAATATTAAATAAATAAACTATCTAAAAAGGTTAGTAAGTTTTTGACTTCACATAGAGAACATTTGGCTCCCGGCTAGGACCTATACCCCAACCTACCCTATACTAATAGCTATAGCTATAGTTACTTTAGGTTTTTGAACTATAATAAGGTTGTACTAATAGTATATGAATACTAGCACGATATACTTAACCTTAAATTATACCTTTCCTACTATTAGCTAATAACAACCTCTATAACAAACTTTAATATATATACTTTTTCAAATAGTACCTAATAGGCTACTTCTAAGATATATTTAAAATATTTAGGATTATTTTTAAATATCCTACTTTTAGACACCAGATTCTTCTTTATTACTTTAATTTTATTTATTTTAGTTCTACTAATAGCTTTATCTTCTAATAATATATTGAAGCTAAATATAATTATAATTATTTTAAGAGAACTAGAGAGAATAGTAAAGTTACTTTTATATAAAATTAGCCTTTTTAGGCTTTTATAAAAGTAGTTATAGTTCTTATAGTTATTAATAACTTTTATAAGATTAATATTTATATTAACATTATAGAGATTAAGTATAGTAATAGATAATAGCTAGAAGTAGTCTATTCTTATTATTATTATTATTAGTAGTATTATTATAAGTATTAAAAATAAGGATACTATGATAGATAGCTGTTAACTTGTACTTTAAAGAATAGTCGGCTAGTCTATAGTCCGTCGCTCTCTTTTATATCTACAGCTAGTATTATTAAGATATATTAGTAGTATTATTAGTACCTAGCTAGTATGAGTTAATATTATAAGTATTACTATAGTAAGTTTAATACTTTAAAGCTACTACTAACTATTATAAAGCTTATATTAGTAAGTTTATATATTTAGTTATTATTCTATTACCTATTAGCTTTTATATATATATAGCTTCCAGGTTAGAGCTAGGTTTAAACTAATAATTATACTACTAGGTCTTTTTAATTATATTTACTTATAGAAATATATATAAGCTAGAGTATATAACTAGGTATTTTCCTATTATAGAGATTATTTACTAAGTGTTGTATAAGGCTACCTATTAGGCAGGAGGCTAAATATATAAAACTCTATAAAAAGGTTAGTATTATCTTATTCTCCCTTATATTCTTAAACGTCCTTTTTCTCTTATTATTATTTTCTTCTTCTTCCTATTGATTATTAGGAATAGTAATAAGTAGTACTTATTTAGAAATAAAGTATTATTAATATTAGTAAGAACTAGTAATTATATAGTAGTAATAGATAGATAAGCTAGTATTAATAAAGCTAAAGTTATAGAGTTTCATATATTTAATCCTTCCTACTTAATAAGTAGTATTATATAATACTTAGTAAATAATCTCTATAATAAGAAAATATATAGTTAAATATTATAGCTTATATATATCTCTAAAGCTAAATATAATTAAAAAGACTTAATAATATAACTATTAGTTTAAATCTAGTTTCAATTTAGAAATAGGAGTTAATAAGTAATAGAGTAATAACTAGATATATAAACTTATTAGTATAAGCTTTATAATAGTTAGTAGTAGTTTTGAAATATTAAGCTTACTATAGTACTACTTATAATATTAATCTATACTAGCTAGATACTAATAATACTACTAATATACTTTAATAATACTAGCTATAGATATAAAAAAAAGCGATAGACTACTATAGACTAGCTAACGATCTTATAATAATACTACTAATAATAAAAATAATAAGAATACTTCTAGCTACTATCTATTATTATACTTAACCCTTATAATCTTAATATAAATATTAACTTTATAAAAATTATTAATAACTATAAGAACTATAACTATTTTTATAAAAGCTTAAAAAGGCTAGTTTTATATAAAGGTAACTTTACTACTTTCTTTTATAATCTTAATATAAATATTAACTTTATAAAAATTATTAATAACTATAAGAACTATAACTATTTTTATAAAAGCTTAAAAAGGCTAGTTTTATATAAAGGTAACTTTACTACTTTCTTTAGCCTCTTTAAAGTAGTTATAATTATATTTAGACTCAATATATTTTATTAGAAAATAAAGCTATTAGTAGAACTAAAAAGAGTAAAGTTAAAGTAATAAAGAAGAATCTAGTATTTAAAAATAAGATATTTAAAAATAACTCTAAATATTTTAAATATATCTTAGAAGTAGCCTATTAGATATCTGAAAAAATATATATATTGAAGTCTATTATAGAAGTCGTTATTAGCTAATAGTAGGGAAGGTATAATCTAAGGTTAAATATATTACAATTTAAAGACTTAAAGTACCTATAGTTATAACTATTAGTATAAGGTAGATTGGGGTATAAGTCTTAGCTGGGAGCCAAATATTCTCTATATGAAGCTAAAGACTTATAGAGCTAAAGATATAATTATAGTATTAATAAAGTATAGTATAATTATTAAAATATATTATAATATCTTACTATAGGGAAGTAAGTATATTAAAAATAGGAAACGGAGGGAAGGAACTTATTATTATTTATATAATATTACTAAGGCTAATAGAAACTTACTTAGGAGTTAAAATAGGGGTAGGTATAAATATACCTTTAGTATATAAAGAAGAAATAGTACATATAGTAGTAATATAAACTAGAAGTATTTACTAAATATAATAGAAATAATTATTATAGTATTATATTATAATAGAAAACTCTAGTAAAAAGATAGAAGTATAATAATCCTTATTAATACTTTTTTATTAGTAGTAAAAACTATAAAAATAATAAAATATTTATTATATATAATTAGATAATTAGTCTAATAGTTAGTAGTATATACTTTAAAACTAACAGAAAAAAGCAAGAGCCTTATTTATATTCATTCTGTAACTTTAGATATTTATAATAAGATTAACTACAACTTAAGATATAAGACTAAAGTAAGCCGCTAATATCATATTTAGAATAATAATTAAAATATATAGAGATAATTATATTAAGAAGTTAATTCTTCTTATTATTAGAATTATATTTAATAATACAGTTATTATAAGTATAAATAGTAGGTTTAGAAGAAGTATAGAATAAGAAATTATGTAATTCTGAAGAATCGAAAGTAGAGCTATATAAAGAAAGAAAAAAGAGACTTCTTATAGATTAATAAAAGGAAGTATATAGTGTAAGATTACTTAGGATAAATATAATATAAACTTTCTAATTAATAAGACTATTTAATATTAGTAGTATTTGAATTCTCTTATTAATAGTACTATTTGATATTAGTAATACTTAGGGAGAATATTTTAAATAGGTTTTTCTAATTAGTCAGGCCAGTTTAGATAACTAGATATTATTAGTATATTATTGAAATTATTAATAGTAAATATTATTATAGTAATAAGGTGGAGGGATAGTAGGAAGTATATTAGAAATCCAAGCCTTAAGGTTTATATAACTATCAGGGCTCTATGTAACTACTACCCCTATAATTTAATAAAGAATTTTCACATTAAGTATAAACCTTTCAAGTTTATTATAATACTATTAAGGTATTACTAAAGTATCTCTCGTAGCTAGCCTTTAATAATAGTTAAGAATTAGAAAATAACTTTTTATTTCAATTATAAGTAAATTGAGAATAAGCTATAATTATAGAAATAATATTGGATTTTCTTTTTAGAGCTATATATCATAGAGCTCCTATTTCTTATTAAAGCTTTGTATTTGAGATTCTAAAGCTTTTTCTTTATTCGTAAGTAATTTGAAACTATCATCTATAGGAGTTTTAAATTTATAAATAGTTTCTTTTCTATATTTTGCAATGATTCTTTTAGTATATTTACTCTGATTTACAGTAATGATTTTGCTCTTTAATATATAAATAAATTATAACTAAGACAAATAGAAGGTTTTTCTAGGTTTTGAAATCTTATTTTTTATTTTAAAGAATACTATATATAATTAGCTATTTCTTAGATTATTAGTAGCTAGTAATATATTATCTATCTAGTAAGCTAAAAGCATTGTATAGAGTTTTTTATTTAGGATAGAAACTACTATATTATAAGGAGTCTTAAAGTTTATAGAATTATAAGAAGTTCTATTACTTATGTATATATATATAAACTATTAAAGTACTTCTCTATAAATAGGAAGATAAAATTAAGTAATTACCTCAAATTCTAATTTTATAACTAGAGTTTTATTATCGTTTTTATGAGATGATTAAGTTTATAAGTATAAGAAACTCTAATATTATATATAATATTAGAATAAGAATAAATATTGAGAAAGGCTAATAGCTTGCTTTCTACTGTAACTATTAGTGGATATATTACCTTCTAAAATATAACTTCAACCTTTACACCCTCTTACTAATTACTATAACTAGCCTCTATTTAATTTAAAATTATACCTCTTATAGCTATAATTAGTATATTTATTCTATATGAACTTTTTTAATAATAGATAACTAATAATTCTTTCTATAACAACCTTATATGTTTATAGTTTTATATTTTCATATTTGTATATTTTCATAGTTATATATAATTTAAATATCTTAAGATATTTAATTATTACTAATTGTAAGTATTCTGTTTAAATGTTTATTATATATCAGGCTGGGTTTGTATTAAGTGATGGGATTGCTTAATAAATATATATTATACTATATAATTACTTAATTTTAACTTTCCTCTCTCTTAATTATAGTTCTATACTTATATTAAACTTTTATATTATTAGAATATCTATTATTTTAATAGTTAAAACTAATATATAAGAATTCTAATAGCCTCTTAGTATCCTTCTTTTCTATAGTAATTTAATATAATCCCCCTTTTAAGAAGTCTTATACTTAAGATCTAACTACTAAAATATTAATATCAGTTAGTAGTATTCTACTCCCCCTTCAATATTCTTTTTTAATTAAAACCTAGATATCTATTCTAAATTCTATATCTTAACTTCCTAATATTCAATTTTAGCTAATATTAACCTTTCAAAATATATTCTAATTGTAACGATATTCTAATTAACTTAAGATTTCTATATAAAATAACTAGTCTTCTTTAACTAGAGAAATCTGAGAAAGACTTTTTTCTTACTTTTAATTTTAAAGACTTTGTATTTATTATAATTATAATCTTTTAATTCTTATAGAAACTATATTAGCCTTCCCCTAATAATTATTTGTAGGTTTCTTATTTCTATATATTCTATAGAATACTATTTTTACAAATTAGACTTAAGCGGTATATGTTTTATACCTCTTCTAATTTTAAAGACTCACTTTATTCTTATTAATACTCTTTCTATTCCCTCCTAATAATTTATAGATAATCTCTTTATTATTAATTATACTATTTTCTATTCTAAAAATACTCTTAACTACTTGTAACTAAGAAAGGTTTTCTTTATTATTTACATCTTTAATCTTATATATAAATTAACCTTATTTTCTCTTTTATTAATAACTTTATTTCTGAGTGATTAAGAAGAAGAATCATAATAATTGTAATATCTATTCTTGCTACTCCTACTACTCCTACTACTTCTCCTTCTTCTTATTCCTATTTAAAAAAGAATTACTACTTTAAAGAAAGCAGTTATTAAGTTGTTATATACTTCTTATACCCTAATAATAATAATAATAATAATAATAATAATAATAATAATAATAATAATAA